>JAWWES010000024.1:18388950-18451861 GCA_035583135.1 Lophotriccus pileatus | reverse complement strand
GCTTCTCCTGCTGCCGCCGCCCGGCCCCGCCGCCGCCCGGAGCGCCGGTGAGTGCGGGGGGAGCGGCCGGGCGGGGGCGGGCGCAGGTGCTGCCCCGGCGGTGTCGGCGGGACGGGGCTGCCCCGGCGCCTTCTCCGCGCTGCCGGGCTTTCCCCGGGGCGGGCGAAGCGGAGCCTCCCCGGTGGGGCCGCGGAACCGCCTCGGAGCGGCCGCGGGGGCTGCGAGCGCTGCCGGCGGGGCCGGGCCCGCCCGGGGAGCGGGGCTGTCCCGGCACGGACCGCCTGGGCCGGCGGGAGGTGCCTGAGGTGCCGCGGGGCCCAAATATCCCCCAGGAGCCCCTGCCCCGGGGTGCCCGGGCAGCGGGACCGAGCGGGCACCGCGTCCCTGCCGCCCCGGCTCACACCGGGGCTCCCCACGGCGTGCTTCTCCTGCAGGGAAAATCCCTGGGGTGACATCAGTAGCAGAGGTGAAACCTTCTAGAACGAGTCCCAAGGGCGCTGGGAAGGTTTTTGACTCTGTATCTTGTATATTCCATTTGTAGAGTGATTTTTTTATTCAGTCTGTAGCAGTGCAGTGTCAGGCTGTCTTATGTGCTCCCCAGATGCAATCAGCAGTAATCAATTCTCAGGGTTTGCATTTTTTAAGTAAATAACTGGGCTGGAACAGTTGTTGCTGGATCTCTAGCGTCCCCAGCATACTGCGGGGAACAAGAATGGGTTGTTTTGGTGCAGGATGCTAAAACAGGGCAGAAAATCATTGTAGAGACCCTCGAGGGCATGTTAATTAAGAGCATTCACACAGTAAACTGCCAGGATCTTATTTACATATATGTAGCTCTGATAACCTTCTCAGCATCTCCATATTGCATTAGTTAATTTGTTTGTTCTCAGAAACGTTTGAAAGCTTTCTATTATAAAAGGGAACTTCAGTTCTATCTGCTGTAGTTAAATGTTTCATAATATGATTGCAGCAGAGTGTGTAACATATAGGATGGACTGAGTGGTCTTGTAGATAGATAGAAGACATTGTCAGGTTGGACTTTTCTGCCTTTAATTCCTTAGGTTTGTTAGCTTTTAATTCAAAAACCATTGCTAATAGATTTCTTTGTAGAATGTTACTTTGTTAAGGAGTTTGTATGCAATAAGACAACAAAAGGCCCAAGGTAAAATGCCAAAGCTCTACTTTGAAGCTTATAATTTTCTGTGTGATGAGTTACATTGTTCTTTCTGTTTGAGTATTTGCACATTCAAACACTTTTTCCATATGCAAAACAACCATGGTTAAAAAAAAAAAAGTAATGAATAAAATTTTTTATTTTTTTTAAAAAAGTGGTATTTTGAAGATTCTTTGGCCAAGTAGCCTGAGCTCACTCTGAGGACCATGGGTTGTAAATGCAGGGGATGATCAGTAATCAGGGTAATCATGACCTAAACTGAGTACTTGCAGTTAACATTTCACGTGGTTATCTCAGCACAGGATTTATGTATCAACAAGTGGAAGCTTTGATCTAAGTTTGCAGTTGAAGGAATTTATTGTGTTTATTTGGGACACATACTGTGCTTACCATAATTCTCATGCATGTTGCAAATCTGATTTACTCTCTCCTGTAATAAAAAATAAAAGATATTTACCTATTTTGCATCAAATTGCTGCTTTACGTTCCTTTCCTCTGTGGACTTACTGGTTGTGCTGATAAGCCTTGCCTGGATTTCCTCCTCAGTTTTGCTTTCTCCCATGGAAATCAGCTGAGTCTCTCTCTGTAGGTACTCTGGTTATGAATTTGGGCAGGACTATGCCTGGATTTCCCCAGGTGGGAGCTGCTTTTGACCATACTTTTCATTTAATCTTGTTTTCCCTGTACTTGTGTTTATCTACACTTGGTTCACTTTAGTCTTGGTTGTCTCTCCAGTGTCTTGTTGTTCTGGAAGCATTTTTTCATTGTTACAATGGGCTTTGTTTATTAACAGTCCTTTTCTCCCTCAAACGTTGTCTCTGTAATTTCACCAGATGGCAATTCAAGTTCCAGATTTGTCTCAATCATTGGAAGGTTCAGCCTTTATCTCTAGTTCACACTCGATGTTTGAGGGAACTCCTTTGGGTGTTCCTTGTGAAGGTGTTTGCAGTGGCTGTGCTGCTGTTCTGTCACTCAGACCTGTAAGCCAGGTATCGTCATGGCTGTGATTTCACTTTGGCTTTTCATATCCAAACAATGTCAAAATTCTTCTGATTTTTTTTTTTTCTTACCTGCCCAGCATGTCTGTTGTTCTCATCACTCTTTGTCCTTGTTTCTGTCATCTAACATGTTACTTCAGCTCCAAGTTAAAGTCCATCCTAGACAAAAGCCATCATGTCTCCTTAATGAGAGTGCTGCCCAAACATCATCTTGCTTGTTTCTCTTTTTTTTTCTGTCCCTTTGCTGTTCCCCCTTTTAAAAAATCAAATATAAAGTTCTTATCTTTGTTTCAAATCTTTCCTGATGTACCTCAAATATTAACTTTGGTGGGATTAAATAATTGTCTTTCTGTTCAGGCTGAGTGAGTGGCGCTGTTTACTGAATTTCATGCGAGCAACTTTAGAATTTTTCCATGAGTGCTTTTCCTGATGCTTGGAAGGTGCTGTATAAATGCATGAAGTCACTTAAGTCGTCATTTTCAAAAGCTTTAACTTCTCCATAGTCTTAAAATTAGCAGACATTTGCTGAGAGCATTCGATGTGTGCCTGGAATTTTTAAAAATGTGAAAAGGAGAGGGGGAAAAAATGTGCTGTTTTGTTACATTAGTGGGTGTTGTGCGTTTCAAGTGCTGCATAAAAAGGTGGATCAGTGTTTAGTAACTTATTTGTCTTTCAGACACTGAATCTCTGATTTCACATTCTGTGTCTTTCCAGAATGTTTCTGTACTGCAGTGTAGGTGAGAGGACAGACTAGGGGAATGTTGAATGGGAGCAGTAGCTGATAAATAAAAAGACTGAGTAAGATATTTAATATTTGAAATTACAGTTGATAAAACTATCTTGAATGTTTGTAAAAGTGCTTTTGGCTCATGTCTCTTTAAATCTAACAGTTAAGGGATTGTGACAAGTAAGATATTTGGGAAACTGTTCCCATAGTGTTTAAATCAGATATAGCCAGAGGAAGCTCAGTTGTGTTCTTGTGTTTCACCAGTCACTTGCTTTCCTTTACCAGATCTGGGTGCAGAGCAGAACTGACACATAAGATAGAGTTGGTTTTTGACGGGGATGCTCATAAAAATCCAACGTTGATGCAGGCTGGTTTGTGCATACACGGGTTTCTGTGTCACACAGAGAATTAGCTGGATTTTGTCAGGAGTTTGCTTTTTAACTGTCTTTTACATTTTTTACTTTTTTCTTTTTTTTTGAACCCTGGGAAGTGTCCTGGTCTGTATTTCTGAAACGTGACTCCTCCTGAGGATGGCTGGGCTGTTCTTTGAAGGCAGCCTTGGCAAAGCTGGGTCAGTTGCTGACCTTGCCCAGATCAAAATAGGTTTTTAAGCTTTGAGTGTGTGAGAGAAGATCCCTCCCCTCTCATTCTCATAGGCAACCTTTATTGCTTTCTAAACTGTTATCACTGACTTGTTAGTCTGATTTAGAGATAGAGGGATATTTAATATTGTTTGAAAAATAATCTGAAAGTTTATATCTCCTTGAAGGTAATTTTCATAACTGTAAACGTGTTCAATGTGTGTAAAAAATCACAGAATACATGGTATTGCACTGTGGGTTTGCAGGTCTCCCTTCAAAGCAGCTCTTGGATGAACTCAGTGTTCTGTACAAGGCCTTAATTTTAGAGGAACATCTCAGCAGCTCTCTCATGATATGGACTTTAATAATATACAAAGTTGCAGAACTATATAGAGTCCACTTTTAGTGATGTTGTTTTTAAAGTGTCTAATTTCCTGAATAGAATTAAGACCTGGTTCCTGTTTCCTTCTCTCCATGTGGATTTCTGTCACCACCTAATCCTTTTACTGGGAGCATGTTCCGGAAAGGGTTTGGGCGTCTGCTACTCCCATTGCTTGAAATGTACTGAAAAACTTAAAGAAAAAAGGAAATTTGTTTTCAATAAAAGACATTTTACTATCCTTTTCATTGTTTTTTATCGAGAGGTGCTTGGTTTTTTGCTTTTCTTTTCCTAAAGGGTTGACTTAAAGGGTTTGCCTTGCTGTCTTTGAAATTTAAGACAAAGTTGGCACTAAATCACGAGTTAGCCTTCAGTTTGGTGTAGCTGCATCACCTGATCAGACATATTTTAGTAATTTTTCCATCTGAATTTTCACTCTGTTAGAGGAATCTGTGTAAGAGGGTCAGTAATCAACAGTCTGGGGAGAAATAAAGTCTTATTTTGAAGTCCAAGAAAATAAAAAGCAGGAAAGAAGCTAAGCATCAAGGTCTAAGGCATCAAAGTGGAATGATGCTTAAAGGCTTCTCCAGCAAACACACTCTGCCAAATATTTACTTTGGTCTGGAGGAGAATGTGGCCAGACAAGATATGAAGAAATATTTAATAGTAAAATAAGAAGCTCAGATCTTGTTTTCTAAAATCTCTTGCCCACAGGTACTGTCTTTAAATGAAAGAGTTAATTGACTTAAAGCTTAGTTAAAATACTGTTCTTGAGCAAAAGCTGATGATGACGGGGAGGGAAAGTGCAGGTTTTAATCCTCAAGTGCTATGCTTTGTTATTTCAAATTTTTCTCTTGTATAGTTCTACGGAAATATTACTGGATTTAATTATTTAAACCTAAAAATATATTTTCTAAACTTACAAATACTTCAAAATCCTTTCTCTTATTCTTTAAAACCTTTGGTCAAAGTCTTTGACGTTATTTAGGAAGAGAGAGGGAGGACAGTGAAGTTTATTGTTTTAGTGCAAAGTCAAGGAAATTGTTTCCCAAACATGTGCTTGCTGTTAAGTCTGTGTACATGTTATACATGTGTTTGAGATTGCTGTCTGTAGTTGCCACTACCTTCTCTTTTTTTAGGATTATACTGTAAAGTAAGTTACAGTAAACAGTTTTTAGGACAGAAGATCATGCTAAGTTTTTGGCGGAAAAAGTCCAACAAAACTGTTAGCTGTTCTGAGTTTTTCTCTATTTTTTTCTCTTAGCAGTTCTGCCTATGCTGTTGCCTTCTTATTTAAAAACACATATAAGTTACTGGCCTTTTAACAAAAGCAACTTGACATCATGTTATTCTGTTTCTTCATTTCCCTTTCATATGTTTGGAATTTCATATTGGAACTTCTTTTTTGCTTTTGAAGCAATCTGTGTGAAACTTTGATAAGCTTATGTAAGCTGCAGTACAGTCATTAGTTTTCTGGGAGAGTATTACTTGATATAGTACTGAAATGTACCTTTTTAATGTGTTAGGATTAATTTTTTGTGTATGGGAATTATGTGTTGCAAGGGGCTCAAACCAGGGCAAAGCAGCTAACGAGGTGTGTAACTATACAGGTTGCAAGTCCGTCCGTGTTGTTGTATATACACATACCCAGAGTTCAACTATATGTTCATTAGTAAATGGCTTATAAACTTTGAATGATTCTGCTTTGGACATCGAGTGTCTGGAGGTCACGTTTGTTGCATCCTTTGGCTCTAAAGCAGTCTCATGCTCAGGTAGTCAGGCCAGCTGTCACCTTCACTGCAGAGGAGTTGTATCTTTGGATATTGTCTCAAGTGGCTTTTTATTGGGATGGAACGCCAGCATGTGGGACAAAAACCCACAACATGTAGTAGGTAACCCTGTTGCAACACTTGTGAGCAGCAATCGTCAGCTTCAGGGCTTGAGAATTTGATCTTCTGGTTTGTTTGAGTGAGTATCTGGTGGGAAAGCTAATTCCAGTGTTTCCTTGTTTTCAAAACTAAGCAGTGACTTAGGTTTAGCAAGTCCTGTGCTGGTATAACATGAAAAGAAGAGCAGAAACTTAGATTTTTGATTCTTTTGCTGCCATGCTCTTTTTCATTCCTTCTGTGACACCTGATGTGTGCATGATCTGAACAGGTGATGCAGCACTTGGTATGTTAAGGATTCTGAGTTTACTATTGTAACTTTGGTTCTGAATTTTGCAGGATCCAGGGAGGAATGGAGACTCCATTGGATGTGTTGTCGAGAGCAGCATCTCTAGTACATGCTGATGATGAGAAACGTGAGTCTGAAATTTAGTTCTGTGCTTTGCTGGATCCAGATCATTGTGTTTGCACTGTGTGTCAGCCTGGATGCTGGCTCTGTCAATCTTGGCATTTTACTGAGTCGAAGATGTGTGGAAAAACGTCAGGAACCCTTCAGAGGTTGTCTTCCTCACTTGCAAAACCAACCTGGTGCATTCAAATTGGTTATTGTGCGAGGCAGAATCATTCTCATTATTTTAAGTTACTGAACAATTCATACGAACGTGCCCCTCTTTTCCCAAGTGCATTTGCATTGTGAGTAGGCAGAAAGCTGTAATGGGACTATGTCAAACTGAGGCCGATTTGAGAAGTTGTACTCCCTCATTTAAGAACACAAAACTGTGTGGGCACGAGCGGGTTGCAGAGACTTCGTAAAAACTACCAGGTAGACTGTTACCATTGGTAAGGAGCACTTCATTTTCCTTTCGCTGCCAGTAAAAGGTGATTGCAGGATTTTAACATAGTGATCTCAGTGGCAGCCCATCATTTGGGTAACATTTTTGCTTTTAATATTCATGATAAGAGTTTCAGGTGGGTTAACTAATATAAGAATAATGTTTTCAGTTCTGTCAAAATTGCAGTTCTACTTTGTAATCAAATGATCTGCATGCTTACTGATAAATGCCTTTGCCAGGTTTTTCTGAGTAGTGTAAGCACTCAGGGAGTGTGTGCATCTTGGCGATCAGCCTCGAGAAGTGCCGACTAGGAAAATGGTATTTTGGGTTTCAAACTGCTTGTGTGTGTAGCTTCTGTGCCTAAAATCACCTTTCAAGATGAATTCAGCTTTTCTTCTTTCGGTCTTTGTTCCTTTATTCTGTATATATTTTTGAAAAGCAATTGTATTGAATGTTAAATAAAATAATTGATGCACTGTTAATCAACTCACTCAAGTAATTACAAAGTAAAAAAATACAGCATATTTGGACAACAAGTCCCAGGATTTTTGTGTGTATTCAAATAGTCAAGAAAGCAGTAGCTCACCCTTTCAGAAGTCCATAAAATGAAGGTTCCATACCCTGATGAGCTTTTTTTGTGTTGGTTTTGCTGTTCTTTCATGTTCCCTTTGCTACTTGATAACTACCAAGGTTTTGTTGGTCTCACTGTAGATGGATGATTTGGTTGATTGCCACAGTTATTGACCCTTGCTGGTAAAATGAACAGTGATGGAACTCCTTGAGGAAATAATTTCAACTGTGATTTTGGCCTGGGGGAGTTCTCTTGCAAACTAACGTATATTTGTAGAAAAGTCAAAAGCTTAACCTATTTTGCTTTGCCTAAATTTTAACGTATTATGAATATGTATTTGCAATGTTCTTAAGCTTAAATGCATTCTTTTTGGTTAACTATTCCCTGAGACTCTAGTTTGAATTTGAGTTCCATGGGGTAGGAATGCTGGGCTGGATTTAGAGAATCCAGAGGAAGTCTGATTCAGTGCAACTTGCATGTGAGGAAGCTGATGTGTATCTGGTTCTAATTTACATTCCTTTAGTCTTACCACTTAGACTTAATTAGATTTATGCCACTCTGCAGCTTCTAACTTGTGCTATCTCTGAGCTTGTCCTGTTGTGTGAATCACACACCAAAAAACTGTGGTAAGAGCTGTTGAGAGGAAGAAAAGAACAGTCCCTGAATTGCACTTTCTTGTGTCAGCTTTAGTGGAAACAGCATCAGCCAGACTTCACCCTTTGTTAAAGTGGATGCTAACAGCTTGAAGTTAGTCTTAGCCTTGAATTTAGCAATTATCCTTGAGCTTTGCAGTGAAGTGCCTGGCTTGCTGCTCGTGGAGTTCTAGCAGTGGTCCTGTCTGTATTTCTGTATCCCCATTCACTTTGTCTAACACACAGAGCTCTACAGAGAGTTTCCAATGTTCCAGTCATTCCAGGAGTGAAGGATCCTCTTATCTCTCATATATTTTTGTTTATAGACAAATCACATACTGTTTAAAACAAATACTTTTAAACTTCCCAGCACTTAAAGAAATGAAGGAGATGTGTGTTATTGTGGTTTAACCTCAGCCAGCACCCAAGTACTACCCCGCTGCTCACTTAATGTCCCCTACCCTGCTGGGATGGGGAGAAGAATCAGAATAAAAGGTAAACCTTATGCGTTGAGATAAGAACAGTTTATTGGTTGAAGTAAAATATTATAATTACAGTAATGAAAAGGGAGACAATAAAAGAGAGAAATAAACCCCAAGAAGGACAAGTGATGCACAGTACAGTTGCTCACCACCTGCTGACCAATGCAGAGCCTGTCCCCAAGCAGTGATCAGTGGGCAGTTCCCCCCAGTTTTTATACTGGGCATAGCGTTCTGTGCTGTGGAATGTCCCTTTGTTCAGTGCAGGTCAGCTGTCCTGGCCATGCTCTCTCATGTGCACGTCCTCACTTGCAGGGCTTGGGTCACTGCGACGTCCTTGACTTGGGGTAAGCACTGCTCAGCAACAACTAACCCAGGAGTGTGCTGACAACACTGTATTTATCCCTTCAGCACCCGAAGGGAGCCCACAGCCTAAGGGGAGGATGGAGAGAGACTATCTACAAGAGCCTGGAGTGACAGGACTGCAGGGGATGGCTTCACACTGACAGCCAGTCGGTTTAGATGGGGTGTTGGGAAGAAATTCCTCCCTGGGAGGGTGGGGAGGCCCTGGAACAGGTTGTCCAGAGAAGCTGTAGCTGCCCCATTCCTGGAAATGTGCAAGGCCAGGTTGATGGGCCTTGGAATAACCTGGGATAGTGGAAGGGGGTGGAACTGGATGAGCTTTAAGTCCCTTCCAACACAAGCAATTCTGGGATTCTACGATGCTATAACATTATTCCCATAGTAAATCCAAAACACAGCACTATGCCAGCTGCTAGGAAGACAATTAACTATCCCAGCTGCAGGCAGGACCTGCCAATGCAGATTTCCCAGAATGGTCATTGGTTTCTGAAGCAAATATGACCTTGATGTTTTTTGGTTTGTTTTTTTTTCACAGCTGCACCTGGGTCGGTGAGGTTGACCCTCAGTGACACGTTAGTACTTGGTGTTGCTTTCAGCCTCATCTCTGGTTTAGTTCATGAACTATACTATAGGCTGCATTTCAACAGCTCCCAGTTTAAATCATTCTGCACTTGTTAGCAACAAAAATTTTTGAACCACATTTGGTTGACTACTGTGTCATGGAAAAGACAAATTAGGGAGAAGAAATGACTACTGCAATACTTTGTGTTTGTAACTCTTACCACTGTGATGGAAACAGTTATTTAAGGTTATGGTACAGTGGATCTGTACTTGAAAAAAAAGGCCGAGCAAAAGAAGGTAGACAATGATGTCATTATCAGCCAGACATCTTAAAGGTTTGTCACTAATTTCTGACTTGTCAATAGTGGACAAAAGGCCACAGGAAGCCTGTGCTGTTTATGAGCAGATCTTCAGTGCTGGAGTAGGTAATGTGCAACTATTTTATCTGTAAGCGGCATCTATAAGGTTTTTCTGGGTTCTTTTCAGGACCTCAGGAGTGGGATTTAGACGAAGTAACCATCCGTATGATGTGCATCTTTGCTGGTTTTTGAATGTTATCGTGGCCATAAATCTTGTTGAACGTGGGTTATTGTAAACTGCAAAAATCCAGTTTACAATGATTGAGATGCTTGATACTCATTACTCTTACTCCTCTTCTTTCCCTGTACCTTTCTTACTGGGGTTGTGCTGATTTCTCATATGTTCAGGGTCCAAGTTGGCTGGTTTTAGAAGACCACAGTGAAAGCTGGCAAGTGTTCAAACAGTAAGGAGGATTATCATTTTGTATTTATCTCATGTGAAAATAAGAGGTTGGGGAACTGGTCTTTCAGTTATAAGCAGTGTTTTAAAAGCATAATCTTGTTATTGAGAAAACAGTGAAGGAAAACACTAAGAAGGAGTTGTGCTTGCAGAATGTGTTGTAAGCACCGAGTACTCAACCTGTGCTGATTTTATAGTAACAACTTACACTTTCCTCCAGTATTTAAGTCCAGTTTAAGAATATGGGAAAGAACAAGAAAAAATATGTTGTTTCTCACTCTCTCAGGGTAACAGAGTGAGAAAAAATCTGATGTTGGCAAACAGGAGAAAATACACATCCATAAGGAAATGAGAGGTTTGGAAACAGCTAATTAATGGCACATTGAAGTCCTGGCTAAGAACTTAGCAACTTGTATCAAATCCATACCTGTTGAGTCTTGATTTATGTTCTGAAAAGCTGATAAAGAACTACAGGAATAAGAAGAGTTATCTTTGATCAAGCCATGCTTCTTGCAAAGGTGGCATCAGCCACATGTGTCATCCCTGGGTGCATGGAAGCCTGGAATTTCCACACTTCTTGCCTGTGAACACTGTTATGGTTTGGCAGCAGTTTCTCTTATGTGGTTTTGTTTAATGCACTTCAAATAATTAGACCATACAGTTGATATTTCTAGTACAGAAGAATTATTGTGCTTTAAAATCCCTGCCCTAATCTGCTTTGTCATAAAATTCTTGTGTAGACAAGACCTACAAATCAGTTTTACTGTTCTTCATTGGCACCAATGGTTAGGAGCGGGAATTTTGTACTGACTGCCACCTCATCATTAATAAATATGCACTGATTAATTGTCTTGGATAGCTGATCCTAAAAAGTGTATCACTTCAAGGCAGAAGTGAAAATAATGTATTATTTTTTAGCACTGTTGAACAGGACACGAACTCTGTAACCTTACTGTCTTTAAATACAAAACAAGTAGTATTTGTAGAAGAATTAGACTTGAATGTTATGTGTGTTAGAGATATTAATGATGAAATATTTCCAGCATCACCAGGACTTTCCACCTACACTGCTACTGTCTGTTGTATAAATTTATAGCAATTTATGGGCAGTAAACCTGAGGCAGGTTTTAGTATCAATGTGTGCAGAAGTTTTAAAATCCTACTGTGGGAACACTCGCATCAGCACTGAAAGTACTTCAGGTCCTGAGGGGGTTTTTGACTGACTGAAGTGAGGAATTGGATGGAACTTGCTGTATGATGCAGTTAATACAAAGTCTCAAGGATCTGTTTCATTTGAGATTTGCATTTGGGGGGGGTTGAGCTTTTCCTGGTACTGGTTTGGTTGTGCGTGGGGTTGGGTTTTGTTCAGTTGGTTGGTTTTGTTTGGTTTGGCGTTTTGTTGTTTGCTTGTTATTTTTTCCTGAGAGATTAATCTGCTTCAGAAAAGTGGGGAACAGTGGCAGCGTTTTTGCACAGAATAAAGAAGCAATATCATGTCACAGTCCTTGATTATTTTCTATTCACCGGGTCACACCATTCCAAGTAAAAGTGGGAGGAATTGTAGTGCTTGTAGCAAGAATGATAAATATTATATAGCAAATATTACTTGGAACAAGATGAAGAATTTCCAGGGGAACATACTCTCGACTTGCCCTTTGTATTTTTATTTGCACACATATATCCAAAATAGCAGATCTTGTACCAAAGAAAGAAATGGAAAAGGTCTTTGCAGCATGTGGTATTAAGAGATATTTCAGTATTGCTTCTCATTTATGGAATGTTTGCTTTAGGGGGGGGAAGGAATCAAATTGGTTTAATTGGTTTAATAAGGACATCCTGGAGCATGTTTAGAGTTCTTCTGACATCTAAAATGTGTTTATGTCCTGAACCGTAATTCTCATATAGACTGTTTTGGTGGTAAACTGTTCTTTGTTCCTGCTGGTATCCATCATTTGGCATCCCCTGTCATCTGTGTAATACATGGAACAGTTTAGTACACCCCAGTTAATCTGGTTTGTGTTTATTGTTTTGCCATTATTTCTGTAGTTTGTGATTATTTTTTCACTGCCACGGTGTCGAGATTGTCCGTGTTTTCTGTAGTTCTTGGGGCCGTACAAATCCATGGGAAAAGGTGGCAGGCAGTGCCAAGGGCAGGAAGCAGAGCTGCTGTCGTGGTGTGGGGCTGCTTCCCGTTACCCCGGGAGTCGGGACAGGGATGGAAGCTCCCAACTCCCATTCCCAGCTCCTCTCTGTAGCACCACCACACTGATGCCACGGCTTCTTTTGAGCCCTTGAGCTCTGCTGGGGTGCAAAATTGTGGCCGGGAGTCCTGGCAGAGTCTGATGCTGTGAACAGTGTTGCTGCCTTGGAAGTGTCACTTTTGGAATATTCAGGAAATGAATTGGTGATTGTCTTTTACAGAAGCTCACAGCTGCACTGTGAAATTGCTCACAGGAGCAAATCCTTAAGGAATTCCTTGCTTTGAAGAGTGTCATGCTGGGTTATGATCCTGTACCAGGGCAAGCTGGGAGTCATTATGGGTAACCTTAAGATACCATTGCCAGCAGGGCTGACTAAATCTTGGTTTTTCCTCAGTTTAGACTAGATAAAAATATACCTTCTAGTGAAAAAATTGTATGTGATGCTTCTACTGAAAGCATTCCTTCCTGTGACTTTCAGGACTCCTCCAGTGAAACATTTTTTGGTTTGTGGGACAGTACTTGCTGCAATCCTGCTTGGCTATGTTGAGGGAAACACAACCATGTTAACCCAGATTTTTCTTTTGCATTCTCTAAATAAATTTAACAGTATTTTATATGCACGTTGTCTTTCAGTGCTTTTGAAGTTTGGGGATTTTTAATCAGGGTTTGGCAACTCTTGGATGTCTCCTTTAACCAAACCAGTGCAAACTTTCATTTAGAACTTGACTTCTTCAGAAGGACTTTTCCCTTATTGGGTTCAGAGCAGGGTAAGAAGTACTTTGTGATAATTTCTCATGTGAGTGTAGGTGGACTCTCCACATGGATGTTTGTTTCTTCTCTTATGGCAAAATATTGATTTGTTTGTCTTTCTGCCAGGTTGGTGATTGAATGAATATATCTGTTGGTTCAGAGAAGAGGCAGATATTTGATAGACACAAAGAGTTGGTTTTGAAAGTCAGAGGTAGGGTTAGACTTTGCTGTTGTGCAACTCTGTTTAATACACTGAATTCTTTAGTTGCAGAAATTAATGTCTAATTAAGTAACGGAATAACTTGTGTGATTTAGCAACTGTGCTTGTGGTCAGAGCTTGTCTGTGATGTCCAGCAAGAGAGAAACTGAAGGTTTCTGAAGGAAAAGCTCTAATTTCTAAGAAGCAGCATCAGCAAAAATCTACATTAGTAGTCCCTTAACAGCTATGAGAGGTGTTAGAAGTGGATTTGTCAGCCAGTCCCTTTTGTGATGTTTGATCAGTGGTAGCAGAAGAGGGAAGTCCTGTTAGTTTGGGGGCAGAATCTGTGATATAAATAATCCTTTTTTTTTTTTTACTGGACAGGAGAAAAGTATGGAAATGTGATGTTTCAGCTTAGTAATAATGTGATGGAAAAATGTAAGTGGTTCAAGCCTTGAGATGTGGCCTCAATCATCTGATGTTGCTGTCTGAATACCGAAAGCTTGAAAGAATAAAACTCTTGAGGAATAACATGCATAGTGTTCTGCTTTTAAATTCATGAACCATACAGAAAATACTAATATTGTCTGTTTTAAATATCAGTTAATCTATTTTTTTGTAAAAATATCAGACTGGGTGAATTTCTGACCTTCTGCTTTTTGTTTTTCCAAAAGCTTTAGATCTTTGTATTACTTGGTATTTCACAGGATAACTTCCTGTAGATGGTGTCAGGGCCATTTCAGTATTTTTAGGATTTTCCTGAAAGTAGAAGTGTTAAATAGGATAACTACTTGTTTGGGTTGTTTTAAAAAGAAAAAAAAATTATTCTTACTCCCAGAAAGTTTCACCCTCTTTTCCCCCGAGTTTATTGTAGCAGGGAAATAAAGAAGGAGTAGAGTTATGTTTTCAACTTGTTAAATAGGCTGGAAAATGGGGCAATTGTCTGCCTGGCGCCTGGATGTATTTTAATAGCAGGGGAATGCCATTAGCATAGGCAATGGAGTGATGGTAATGCCTGCGGGAACAAAAGAGTCTACACGGGTTTTTCAAAGTAATTTTAAGAAACATTTGCAGAGGGTTCAGCTGCCTACAGTTTGTAAACCTGTTGTAGCATCCTTCAGCATACCAGATGTTTCTGCCCAGGCCGCTCAGAGCTCCTGAGCAGTGGCAGCCACAACGTGGCTTTTCTTTCTGCATCCTTTCCAGCCAGTTGGTGATAAAATATCGGCAGTGACTGGTGGCGTTGCCTCCAAGCAAATGGTGTTTACAGGAACACTGTCTCTTTAAATGTTGTTTGGCAAATGGAGGGGAAGGAATCTTTTTACCAGGATGGAATTTGTCATCAGATACCACCCATTGCTCTGAAAATCACAGCTGACTGAATCCCACGTTGTTAAGTGCGCGAGCACATCCAGACGTGTACGGGTCTGGTCGATGCCTGTGCTTCTAAATGCCTGGCATTTCTGAAATGCTCTGCTTGGAACTGGGTGCTCAGCTTGGCTGCTTTACCATAACATGCATTTATTATGTACTGAATTTTCAAACAGTGCAGGAAAATTATTCACTCACTTGTCCATTGAGTTTTCTGGTGGTGGGTGGAATTACAGAAATGGACTGGGGTTTCCAACTTGGCAGAATATACTGGCATGTGAAAATCTGGCCATTCTTCATGTGATACATATTATTTGGTTGATTTAATTTTATGCTTTTTTTTAAAAGTTCTTTGTTAATTGGAAATACTGCAGACTGACTTGGGAAATGCAGGGTACTTTCCCAGGATGTCCTTTCCGTGTCTTTAAGAGTACTGAGAGTTGGGACAATCTTGGAAATGACAGTGCCACACGTGAAAAGCTGGCAAGGAAGAATTGGTGAGAGGAAAGGAGCTACAATATTTCTGAAATACTTTGGATTTTGAATATTTACTACTGTTTACTACTTTTTCCATATTTGCTTTTTAGATACTTATTTCAGCACTTTATCTGTGTCTGAAAGGGTTAGAACTGAACACTTGCAGCTTCCTTGTTGCCTCTGTAACACCGTGTCTTAAACCAGGCTTAATGTTATAAAGCCAGTTAGAATTTTGTTAAAATTGAGGTGGTCCTATACAATCTTTACTACTTGTTCAGTCATAATCTTTGGTTAAATGAGCATAAAATATTTACAGTTCTGTTGTAAAAAGCAATATGGAAGTTCTTAGTTAATGAGCGTCTGGTATTTTCTTTTCCCTTGTCGGGATCCCAGACTTAATTTATGGTATGCCATTCAAATTCTGACCTGAAGGAGGAGGGATCTGAACATGGGTTTCCCAATCCAAGATGAGTGTCCTAATTATATGGCTTATGAAATAAAAAGGGGATACACTGTCAATTAACACAAACTCTTGCCTTTTGTTCTGTTGTTTAAGAAAAAAATAAAAAATAATCAAAAAGAAGCAGCAGTACTTTGCTTCAGACTGAAGAGCACATATTTTTCCCCCAAGAAGCAAACACCAAAATTACTTGCTTTCAATTTTCCCCCTCTTTTGCTGCTGAACCAAAAATCAATTACTTGTGCAAGCAGAATTCTGGCTACAAATCTGCAGCACAGCTATCAACAATGTCACTACAGAAACTTCAGTCATCCATAAGCTTAAAAGGAGAAATGCTTCTTATTTAGCAAATCGAAGAGTGAAGAATGATTTATTACTCTTCTCTATTTTTTTCCCCTTCTTTTCTGACTTTAAGCTTAATGTCACTCATTGAAAGGTGTAATACACTGTATTACAGGAATATTTTTGTGCATCCACTACAACAGTACTGTACTAGGTGATAATGACTTCGTAACACTGGAATAAATTTGCTTTAGATACACATTTATTGCTTTGTAAGGCAGAGAAATTCTGAGTGGTAGTTGGACAGAAATAGCCTTATGTGTTCTTATTTTAAGTTGAACAATTTTAGTACACTCCCTAGGCTGAATTTTTCTGAAACTGTGGCAGTAACTGCGTTTATTTTCTGGGTCATGCCCATGTTGTCTGTTTGGTTTGTGTGAAAATGCCTGTGTATTACAGATGTAACTTTATTACTGTGGGTCTCCAGCCTTTACTTGCCTTCTCTAGGGCCAATATGTCTGGCTCATAGGATAGTGGCAGTTCCTCCACAGCTCCATCTATCTGCTTTTGTATCTCAGTGCACTTCTTGCTTAGCCTGCTTGGAAACATCTGATTATATGAACAGGCAAAAAAATGTTGCTTTCCCCTCTGAACTTACCTCCAAATTATGAGAACCTCTTTCAATTGGCTTTATCTTGATGAGTTCTCTTTTTAGAAGTACAGTTGAATATCTAATTATCTTTAAATATGTTGAACCTTATGCATTTAAATACATTTTAAAAATGATAATAGTCCCTAATAAAATTGTTATAAATCAGTAATTTCTTGATCTCTTTAATAAAACATGTGAATAACATAGGCTTAAGAATGTCATTTGGCAGTCTTTGAATGTGAAGGAAAATAATGGGCTTTTCACTGTCTTCTGTGGACAGGAAAAGGAACTTGGAAAATTTCAGTCTTTTTGCAGAAATCGAGGTAGATGTTTGTTGCTTTTTTCTCTTTTTAGTGCAATAATAATTAGCTAATCTCAGTGGAAACCTCTGAGCTGTCTGACTCTTCTTGTGTGCAGTACTGCAGAGACTTTATCTGAGTTACACACTGCCCTGTGGTTCCATGGGGCCAGGGCTCAGCTGCCTTAATCCTTTGGACTAAACTTCTCATGACTCCCAACAGATGTTTTGCCTTTAAAGGTCACTTTAACTTTCTGACCAGGCTGGTTCTGTGCTTCCCAGAGCGTGCCAGCATAGTTCACAGCTGGAATGTAGTTTGACATCAGGAATGAAATTTCATTAATTTCTCTTTCCCTTCCTTAGTTATTTGACCAAATCTCACAATACCCACTTTCATAACAACTGGCAGAGCATGTTTTAGAAGGTTAAGACAGTGCCAAAATAAAAAGACTTTGTGAATAATTCAAATGTGTTGGTTTTCTGAACGGTTTAAGGCACAATCATTGGAGTTCTAAGTACTGTATTTTTGTAAGGCTTCAAGACTACATATCTCCATGTCTGTAGGTAGAGCAGAGGCAAACTGGTACACCCACATAGCTTGAGCATTATTATCTGCCTGTATTGTTAGTGCTTCCAGTACAGATCTCCCTAGCTAGACTCTTCTCTTATGGTCATCTGTTCATATTTGCATGCATATATTTGCTTCTGATAATCTGGGAGGTCTTTTCACTTCTCAGAAATAGGGCATAGTGGTATTATGAGCTGTTCCATTGACCTTAATACCTTCACATTAGTGCTACTGTCTTTCTGCTTTCAGTCATACCCAAATATTAGTAATGAGAGGAAAACTGACAATAGAAAAATGTAGGTCTTTACTGCTGCTTCTGGCTATTAACTCCTAACCACCACTAATCTGTTCAAACATGTGTCCTCCTGCTCTCCTTACCTATTTCAGTTATTAGTAACAGCAGTTTGTGCTTTCTGGTAGCACTCAAGTAATTTCAAGTCACTTGTAAAACAGGATAGATATAGACTTGCTGCCTTGCAGTGTTGTACTAGTTGTAAAATTATGAGCCTGTGGGTCCAGCATGGGATAAATGTGATAAACCTGAAGAATTTTGGATGGAATGGCAGAGAATTTCTGGAAGAACAGAGCAGTGGTCACTCGGGTGATCTTGGGCTGGTGTTTGTGTGTTTTGCTCACAGTGGAGGTTCAGGACAGGTGTCCTGGCTGGAATATGGGGAGAGATGACCTGCAATATCATGGAATCACAGAATATCCTGAGTGGGGAGGACCCACAAGGACCATCCAGTCCAACCCCTGGCCCTGCACAGACACTCCAACAATCCCCCCCTGTGCCCCAGAGGATCATCCAACCCCTCCTGGAGCTCTGGCAGCCTTGGGGCTGTGCCCACTGCCCTGGGGAGCCTGGGCAGATCCACCCTGAGCCTGCCCTGACACAGCTCCAGCCATTCCCTGGGGGCTGTCCCTGTCACAGAGCAGAGATTGGAGCTGCCCCTCCAGAGAGCCTTAATGATGGTTACAATGAGCTGGAAGGTGATGTGCCAGCAAGGTAGGAAAGTAGCGGGCATTGGGCTGCAGTGAAAGGTCTGCTCACCTCATCCCTTTAGCAGACTTGTGTGTAGTGATGGAATGCCATGTGTATTTTATGAATATAATGAACATCTGTCAAGTACAAAAGAAAGAGTTTTGTGGAAGACCTTTTATGTATTTCTCAGTTTGGGTTCTGCCCTGGTTTCATCTGGGACAGAGCTTTTCCGTCGGACACAACTGACTTCAGATGTATTTTTAGTTACTGTAGTCTTGTTTCCTTTTTCTCTTTGGATTCTTGTTCTCTATTAAATTGGAAAGAGGTTATCATTTTCATTTTATGGCTGAAATTGCATGATCACTGAAGTAAGTGGAAAATACTTATGTAAATGATGCTACTTTGTGACTTCTTTTCTTTTGACTGTTATCACACAAAAAAGATAAATAATTTCTCCAGTAACTGATGTTTCTATATGAGGATTTTTTTTTAAAGCCTTAGTTCAGTTAGCCCTCTGCATTCTCTGAGGTCTTGGTTTTTATTTTCTTTCTACCTTCTATTATGGAGGTAGCAGTGTGTGGTTGTTGTTTTGTTCTTTGCACGTGTGGGTAATAGATTGGAGGCTGAAAATGAGTGTTCAACTTATTGTTGGAATTACGTGCTATGTTCAACATGAATTGGTGTCCTTTCTTTTTATGGCTGCAAGGAAATCCACATGGTGCCATTTGTGAAGTAACTGAGATTAATTTCTAGAAATGGCACTGAAAGTGATTTTATTAATGTAACGACACACTTAAAATATTTAATGCTTTTAACCAATAATTTTTTTTTTTAATGTGAGCTTCTTTTGCATTTTGCTGAAATAGGAAGAAATAATTGGAAGGTGCTTTTGTTTCAGTTGAGAAGGTATTCCTGGAACAGCAGAACAGATGTTTGTGTCCTCAGCTTTAACTGAAATGTACCTCTCTACAATGTGATAGCTGCTCTTTTGAAGGTGTATTGCTGACAGTGAGTGAAAGGTGAGGTGAGAAATGGTGAAAATGAGGCTGAAGAAATGACAAGTCTCTCCTGTGTTAGTACATTCTTAGCATGTTTAGCACAATCTCTTTGCCATGGTGTGAATTGTTAGTTTAGCCTATAGTTCATAAGTATTTAGATTTATAAATGTGTTATAAGACATTATATTCAGGTCATTCCAAAGTAAATGTACAAGAAGAAAGTTGGAAAAGCATAGGGAATTCTATATGGAGTTAAAGTGGAGATTGGAGGGGGAGGAGTGGAGAGAAAGGAGTTGACAACTTAAGAGAACCTTTAAGAGCTGCAGTGTTATTTTCTAATGTCCACTACAGTCATATTTCAGCTGATACTGGTTTTTCAGATTGTAGGGTCTGGTTTTTGTCAATATACTGCGAAGCAGGTATTGAGTTTATGATTTAAGTCAACGACAGGAGGCTGTACTAGTGCAATGTTAGACAAGCCTGAGGGTTAAAATTAACACAGTGCAACGTGGTGACTGTTCAGTTCCCTCTGAGCTTGACATACTGACTGTGATGCCTTTGCTTTATAGATGGCCAAGTTCCAGCCAGCTTTCATCCCAGAGCTCACTAAATGTAAGAATTGTCACTGTTTCTTGAACACTTTGTGCTTAATCTGAAGTGCACAAGTAACTAGAATGCCCAGCTTCATTCCTAACTCCAGGTTACAATCCTGCAGAAAGCCTTTGGGTGAGGTGCGACCGTGCTTTTACCAGGAATTGTCTGGGTGAACTTTAAAGGAGTGCCAGGCACCCCTGGAGGATGGATCAGTGTGTTTGTGCATGGGAAGAGGGTTCAGTGAAAGGCAGGGGGTGGGCTGTGCCTCCCTGGCTCCCTGTTGTCTGTGGGCACGGGATCCGATTCCATGCCCAGGGATCCCTCCGGCACAAAGAGTCAGAGATGCTCCCCCCTGAAAATTGTTGCCAGGTCAGCTCTTCTGCTGAGGATGTTACTTGTTTCTGATTCCTTTTCTTGCCCACTGAGGAAAGTGGGATTCTCCACAACTGCAAAGGAACCAGACTTTTTTTATTTAAACAGATATATCCCCTCCCAGTTTGTTCTCAGTTTTAGGCTGTGTACAGGTGTTTTATCAATTTTACTTGGAAACCAATACACCAAACCAACTTTGTGGAATTAATGTAGACCCTTATGCCAAAGTAGTGTCAGTTTAGTGAGTTTACTCGTAACATTAACCTATAACCATTTTAATTGATTCAAGCCTTCATAGGGTTTACTGCAGTTGCAGACCAAGATCAAGGATAAACTTTGTCATTGGAATATTAGAGGAGTAGACATGTGTGAAGACAAGAACTTGATGTTTCTCTTGGGTTTTCTCTGTGCTTATTGCATTTGAGAGGCCTGGCTGTCACCTGCTGACATCCTGCACTTAGACCTGTTTGTCTGCAGTCACTGTGGTGCTGAGTTTAGGGTAAACAATATTGCACAATTTCTGGCACTGACGTCCAAAGAGGCAGAATTTATTTTGAACGTTTGTTATGCAACACAGTTAACTGAGTTGTATCACTTTTTTTATAGTAATTTTTTTCCCTCAAAACTTTGCAAGCTGTTGGATATATGATAACCTCTGACAGTGCTCAGATAGCATTCCTGATGCTGAACTCCAAGCCAACTGCTGTGCAGGCTGGTGTGGCTAATTGGTTTCTTTGGGATTGTCTTTACTGCACAGACATTCCTGACAGAAACTCAATGTTCAAGGAAGCCAAGGAAACCTAAATCAAGTAGGATTTAGCCTGAGCTGGTTGGCCTGTCTGGGAGTACAGAATAAAGCCCAAATTAGCCCAACAGAAACGGTGTTGCTCAAATATCACTCTGTAACGTGATGGCTGTCTTTTGTATTTGTCTTTCTGGAGAGGAGCTTCAGTTTACTGGTGCTTCTGAAACGGTGAGAGCTCTGAGTGCTCAGTGTTCGTTCAGTACGTGGAAAACCTGAGGGGAAAGTGGTGTATAAAAGTGAGTCTACTGATGCCTATCAGTAAATAAGAATGATTTGAGAGTAGTGACCACAGTGGTGGCAGAGTCACTACCAGTTTGTGAAGATTACGTTGAACTTTGAAAATTCATGTTCCGCATGTACACACTTGTGCTCAGAGAAAAATGGCAGCAATGTTGAGAAGGTGTATAGCTCATCAGAGAGGGATTTTCTTGGTGGTATAGAATTCAATAAAAATAAAAAATCAGGCAGCAGTTTTGACAGGGATGATGTGTTAGTTGTTACATGCTGGCAGTTCAGTTGATCTGCTATTTTATATTATTAGTGACATTAATTTACTTTCGGCGTATCTGCTGCAGCCCGACAAAATATAAAGCACTTACTGGCTTTGGAGTTGGGAGAATTATTCATTCAGGAACATTGACTGGCATGGCTTCAGCACACTGTATATGTTCTTTTGGTGGCCTTGTGAAAGTACTGTTTCGTGGAAGTGATGTGTGCATGGAGAGAGCCGTGTTGGTGTGGCTGTGTGATACAACTGATAGTGTGTTTCCCTTTGTAGCTGAATCCTGTTGCTGATACCTTTGTAAGGTGAACTTTGATCTTGGCATCATGTGCATTGCAGATTTTTTCTGAGCCTGCTGTCTTGCCAGTGCTTATTCCCATGAACAATGGTTAATTCTAACTATTGTGATGTTTGTGGATGTGGAGTCCTCATTTTGACTAGCTTTCTTATTTTTGATCTTGGTGTATCTTATACACAAAGAAACTATAAAATGATGCTTTTCTGAGACCAAAGTCAGGCTGTAGGTTTTTTTAATTGAAGTTAACAAGCAGATTGTGCTTAGAGATGTGCAGAGGTTCACAAGTATCCAAGAATGTCAGAAGATATGCAGTTCAACCAGCTTCCCAAGGCCTGTTGATGCAATGCTGGGCTTGCAAATTGGGATGTACAGACAGGAATTAGCTGCCTCACTCACTTTAAGGGTCTGATTGACTCTGCGGAGGGTAAATGCTGCTTCGCTTATGTGGGAGTTCAAATCTTTCTCGTAGGCCCTGGAAGAATCTGAGTTTATATCTCCCATCAACAAAACTAGAGTATTTTGCAGAATGAGCACAGCCCAGAGCAAGGAAAAGGAGGTAAATGCTCTGCAAGTGCAGCACCAGGATTCTTTTCATAAAAGTTCTCTGCTGGCTGGTGACTTTTTAAATACACTCTCAGTAAATTAACAGGTCAGACAGGTTCTGCCTGAAAAGAATATACAGACCAAGAGTTCTTTTATTTGTAATTACGAGAGTGGATGAAAGCAAGGTGTGGCCTTTGGCCCGGGAGGAGAGTCAGGATCTGACTGGCTTCTGTGCCTTCGGGTGAATCTCATCTTCCTGCCGGGATTTCTCCAGCTGCGGTAGAGGTGTGACACTTGCCTCAGGAGGAAGCCAGATATATTCACGTTGGCAAGGTTCCTTGCAGGTAGAAATTCTGTGCACATAGTATGTCTAATACGTTGTCTGTATTACATGTTAGAAAACTAACCTGTTTAAAAATAAAAATACCAGTCACACAGCTTCAGTTTTGGTGCATTGTTACTTCTCTTTGTGTAAGGTAACTGGAAAATATGTAATTCCTTCAATTTTGTGATGGATGTACAAGGATCTGACTTCAGAAAAAGCTAAGATGGTGAATTTTTCCTGAAATAGAAGAGATCTATCTACATGACTGAGTGCGTTTGGTGAATGAGACACCTAAGAAGAAAATGTATTCTGACAGTCTTTATTCATCCACACCTTTTAAAAGTTGTGTTCTGCCAAACATTTTAGCACTTCACGATTGGCCTTCAGAAATCTTCAGTTGAGAAGTCTTAACTACTTTCTAGTTTTGAGCTCATGGACTTACTTTGAGGCCTGATTTACATGACTCTTTTTTTTTTTTATCTGTTAGAATTAAAAGCTGAAAAAAAAATTAAAATGTGGGCAACGTCTTCAGATGCCCATGGGAGAAACGGGGCTTTGAGAAAAACATCAATATTGCAAAACCTTGCAATATCATGCACTGGCAATGTAAGGAACATGAGGAAAAAAAGGGGCAAGGTCACTGCTGGATACTGTTCTCTTAGGAGTGGAGTCTCCGTGTTTCACTTGACACGGTCTGTTATAACGCCCAGAATAATGCTGGCTCCACAGGGGCAATTCAGGCTTTGTGTGGAGATCCCTCTTGGGCTGGTTTTTCTTTTAGGTGCAGCTTTGCCACTGGGACATTTAAACCCACTGCCCAAATGGTGGCAAAGGTGAGGCTCAGAGGAATAAACACTGGGAAATGGGCAGTGTCCACTGGTTTTACTTACTGGCTCCACTCTTTTAATTGCGAATCCGTCACTCTGCTTTGTAGGCTACAAATATGTGCAAAGACTACGGGGTTTTAACATAGTGTGACAAATACATTCTGACTAACAGGAGATGTGGTGAATTGTGTCACTGATCCTCTTCCACTGTAGCCCCTGGCACTGATTTTGGTGGCAATATTGCTGTCTTTGATACAGGTTCTTAACATTGTTTTGTGAAGGATTTGATTTGTGCATCTGTAGGTAGAAAATAAGAATAATTTGAATTTGTCTTGTTTTAAATGGTTTTGCATTACTTCTGAATCCACTAAGTCCCACTGTCAAAAGTGTATTTTAAAATACTTATAAGAACACAGGAGGATTTAGTAGAGTATCTACTTGAATAAAGTGTGTGATAAAATTAAGCATTTCCAATTAAAAATAAAAAAGAGAAACAGGGTCATCAGCGCTCTTCTGGATGTATATTGCTAGGATTTTATGTATTTGTTTATGTTTAATTATGCCAAAAGCATGCATGTGGGAATGTATTTCACATTAGTTTTGTTTTAATAAACTGAGGCAATGATGATATTGAGAAAAATGACCCTGGTTTTAGAAGTCATTATAGATACACACATGTATATACAGAACCTGTAACTTCACTCAGAGTGAAGTTCACAAATAAGATAGGGAATAATGCAGAAAATAATAGGGAAAACCCCAGGAATTATTTTCTCCATATTTATAAAAACCTCACATTAATGTTGGTGATGTGTTTTGGAGGAGGGATTTGAAGTCTGGCCTTTGTGTACTTTTTACTTCCCCTGTGAAAATCAGTTTAAGTTAAGGAGAAGCTCGGAGGTGTCGGCGCCCATATTTTGGATGTTTCTGTGGGTGCTGGTTCTGGCTCAAGGGACGAGGAGCTGCTGGGCTCTGGGGTCTCCAGCACTCCTCAGCTGTGAGACGGGGCAGAGAGAGGGGAAGGCAGAGCCAGGTGAGCTGTGTGAGTGCAGGGCGTGCTCCGGGAGGCAGCAGTGCGTGTTGGCAGAAGAATCCAGGAGCTGGGACTGGTTAGGCAAGAGTTTGGGACGAGCAGGTACTAGTCAAGAATCATTGAAAAGGAACATGGGAGTCTGGGGCTCGGGTGATAAGGCAACCCAGGAAGGAGGGGAGTGGGACAGGAGGAAAACAGGATGGGCAGGAGGGGCTGGGAAGCATTTTGCCTGCTTGGTGGATATGAGGAGTTCAGCCTCACTCTCAGCTTCTGTGGGTACTAGTTTTGTGGAACAGGGCTGGGGGGGCAGTTCTGTTCTTTGCAACTTGCCCTGTTGGGGAAAGCCTGTATATTGAAATTCTGTGTTGAACTTTTGAGATTTTGAAGATGGTGATTAAATTCAGCTTCTTTGTTAAAAATGGAGGGTATAGAGCGCTCTTGACCATAAGGTATTTTTCACTCCAGGCCATAGTCTCACTTGCTGAGAGGGGACAGTGAAAGAACTGTTTGATATTTGGGTGTTTTATCCTGCATTATTTGGTGTAGAACCTAAACATTGTTTTCTGCCCCCTGTCCAAACAAAGCCCAACAGTCAGGATTGTTCAAGTCCTTGTAGGTTTTTTTATGGCTGTCACTGTGCTGCCACAAGGCCGCAGTCACACCTGTCACTGTACTGCCACAAAGCTTCACAAACCTTTAATTAATCTTCACAACACCTTCTTGATATGATTCAATTCAACCATTATTCAGGACCAGAGCCAGTAAATCTTTCTTTACACAAAATGTGGTGAGGTCCTGTGGCAATAGAGCCTGTGAGGTAATGCAGTGTGATCATGCAGTGGCAAAGCAGGGTTACCCCAAAAAATCCCTTTCTCCTGGTATTTTTTAACTTGTCAGTATTGGATTTTTACAGTTATTATGATATCCTTTAAACATATGACATGTCTTATGAAACATGTCCTGGAAATAATAGGATGTCTCCAGCTCAGCATTTGTTGTTGTTGTATTTGGTTTTGTTTTGTAACCTTTTTGGTGCTACTTCTTTTAAAACAAAATCACAGCTAAAAATGCTGACCAAACCAGACTTCCCCTGGGGGATGTGTGTGCATTTTGGTGCTGTGTAGCTTCTGGAGCAGTTAGGGCAGCTCACACACCTCGGAGTCAGTCTTGCTTCCAGACCAATTACCAAGACTGACATAAACTCAGTTATGCTCAATATTAAGGTCGTAAACTGAGAGCCTTTGATTTTGAGGGTACAATATCGTACTTTCGTGCATGGTTTAAATGCTTGTCAGTGCATGTTGTGTCTGTTTGCCTCTTCATTTATCATTGTCTCAATAAATCAGCAGTTCAGGCCAGCGATCTGACTCCTTATTTAATTGTCCTGGCCCTGCCCAAGCAATCATTTTCATGTGACAGTTCAATTTCTCTAACTTCTGGAAACAACAAGCCCGGAACTTTTGGCAGCAATATGACTTCATGGAATTAGCCCAGCTCACCTCCTACAACTGATTTATTTTTTTTCTCTTGCTTAGGAGCTGGGATCTGTCTATAGAGGAATTTTATCTCCAGTGGAGTCTTTAGCAGAAGGAGCTGCTGGGACCATTTCCTCTTTAGCTACCAGTCCTGTTACAAAATAATGCCTTTTTTACCCTCTCCTCTTGAAAGAGGAGTATGTGAACTCCAGTATACCCAGGATGACTTTCTCTTTTCTAGCACTTTGGGAAGAAGATGGTGTTTCACTAGGTTAGTGGAAGCAGACATTGCTTACCTTGAGTCCCTGTTCCTGTAGCTGAGAGTACCTGTAGCTCAAGAGAAAGGAAAGAAAAGGTCAAGAGGAAAAGGACCAAGACAGAGATAGAGTAGTGCAAGGCTGAGAGTGTGACCTGTGACTTCGTGTTTGGGGTATCAGTGTCCTAGGATTGTGTATCTTTGGGTATTGTGTGTGCTTGGGTCTGTCCTGTGACTCCAGGGTTGGCAGCAACCAGCAGCAGAGGAGCTGAGGAGCTGAGGCTGCTTTGGAGGGGAACAGGCAGAGGGGGCTTTAAAGCCTTGGTTATGAAGGATTACCCTTTGAGTGGGGAGGGCTGGGAATTTGTGCTGAGGGAGGATGGGAGGCTCTGGGTAAGTTTGGGTTGAAGAGAAGGATGGAATTTAGCACAGGTGGAGAGCACATCTGGAGTAAGGGTGTTGAGATGGTCAGAAGGAGACAGAGAAGCTTTGTAGATAAGAGAATGGTAGAATGGGAAACACTTTAAAAGGCTGAGGAAATTTTGGGGATGTTATGGAACATATGTCTTTCTTGAGAGGCACTGAATAGAGTTGATTAACGCCTGATGCATGGGCAGTGTTCTTCAGAGGGGAAGTTTGACAACTTTATGGTAAATGAAAGCCTCACGTTTGGGTTTAAAATGGCATTTTTAGCGCTGCAGTTTGGAAGCCCCACGTTGCTGTTACACTTCCCATGCTGTGCAGTGGTCCCTTCCATTAAAGGGGGTGAGTGATCCTTGTGAGCACTGTGTTCCCTAAGAAAAACAGAGAAGCTTCGGGAAATACGTGTAAATATAGAATTGGTGGTTTTGTCAGAAAGTTGGAAGTTAATAACGATTAAATAAGTGTCTTTTTAATGCAAATCACAAAAAATATTTAATCATTCTGGTTTCTGTTTCATTTTTGGAGTGAAAACAGCAAAAGCATAACAAGAAAAGCTAGTGTTGGTGCCATTGAAAAATAGTTTTGGTTGAGAATTTCCAGCAGTCTCAGAGTTTCAGACTAAAAATGACCCTTTTGGAAGGAAACATTTCTTACCTTGTGTGAACCTGGAGAACTGGAAATGGTAACTTTGATCCATTGGAAAAAGGAGGATTTTAGCTTCCTATTCACTGTTAGTACTTGTCACAGGTAGAAAGCAGGAATGTTTGAAGCTGATGGTTGTTTTTTGGAAAGGGAAGAGCTTGACAACTTTTGTGAGGTTTTCCCTTATATAGGGGCTGATGAGGGAGTTATTTCTCCGTTTCTGAGACCTGGGAATTTGTGCTTATGGACAGTGAGGCCGTCCTCTGCAGTGGGCAGTGGAATTAGGACAACTTTTAACGTTCCACATGTGTGTTACATAACATGCACATGTGTGTGTGAGTGTGTGTAAAGCCTATACAGCTACAACATACTCTTTCTCGTAATGCTTCTTTAAACAATGCAACAGCAACACTTCATGGTTCTTTTCTCTTGTTTTCTGCCGTTTGATCCAGAGGACATCCATCAGCATCATGAGCTAAGGTGCTGTTCTCTGGCTGGCTGGGTTTTTATGAGCACTACAGTTTGGGATAAGTGAGAGTGTGTTTAGGGTTTGGGGTTTTTTTCCTTAATGTGATAAAAACCAACTTATTGTGGTCAAATACTTAAAAAATGTTAGAGAACAAGAGCCTCAGTTGGAAAAGAATAGTCTTAAAACTTCAGTGAAATTTCATTCTAAGTTAACGAAGTAGGTGGCAAGTTATAAAATTGGGTTCTGTAATAGGTACTTACTAATATTTTCATCTTAACAATTAGGGTAAGTCATTGCTTTAACATTTAGAAGCCAAATTAAATTTGTTTCGTAAGAAAAGTTGTGATTGATTTTACTACCTGGGATAGCACTGGGATTTTATCTCATTTATAAGGGTGTTACCTGGGTTACTGTAACATTTAGTCTGTGTGCAAGCAAGGTCAGCTCCACAGATTTACATGTGTCAACATGGAAGCTCAATTAGGCCCTTTGTTTGTATATATTTGTATTTATATATGTATATATATATATATATATATATATATATATATATATATAAAATGTCTCACCAAGCCAGCTGTAAGGGGAAATGTTTTCAAAGACTTTAGTAATCTTAGAGCTCTTTGCTTTATTTCTAAACCCTGTAATTAGTGGGTTCTGGAAACTGGATTTGCTTCTTCCCAAAGCTGAGGGATATGCACAGTAATTTTGAAATCTAACCTCAAAACATGGGCTGGCTCCTAACTTTACTAAGTTAAAAGTATTTGAGATGCCTCAGCATGAAGCTGTTTTAGAATTGGCTTTTTTCTTTAATACTCTCTTATTTTATCTTCTCATTTCTCATATTGGAAGAACATGAAGTGTTTCCTTTGCCCTGTTAGCACAGTAGCAGGGCATGGCAAAGTTAGCACTTCACTGTTTGCTTCTGGAGGCTCTGATGGTGTTTGAGAGTCTTTGTAGACCAAGTTTAATTATGTTTGTGATTATCATCAACCCTTCAGAAATTTATATTAGCAGGCAAATAACAGGAAAAATTATCAAGCTTTTAATTAGCACATAATTTTTCAGCCTAGATAAACTACACTTATCTGTTATGTATTCTAGCTGCATTATTGAAGTGTTGTCAGCCCAGCCTAAGAGAATAACAAGATAAAAACACCAGCAAATTGTGAATTGCAAGGCACCATTGGGAAATGAAACTAATTCTTGGTAAACCCGATCTCAAGCCTGCTGCTCAGCTTGAGCAAGCACTCGGAGAGTGAGGTCAGGATAAATCAGGTGCTTTGAGTTTTCTCCTTGCTGTTCCACCTGGTAGCCTTTGGAATTGCTCTTCTGGTTGGTTCCCTCTGCTGCCCCACAGCCTTTGGCAGCTGTGAAGTAGTTCTTTAGTTCAGAAGGAACAGTAGGTGTGTGCTTCCCAAGCCCCTGCTCACCATCACTTAAAAGCTTTTAAAAGCGCTTTAAGCTCGGAAACAACCAGGAGTTACAGCCTTTGTGCCACAGCCAGAGAAGATGAGGCGATGGAAGGACAGGGCTCTAGTCCCGGGTCAGTGTGATCCCACTGATGGGAGCCCAGTGGCTGCTGCCAGTTGCCAGCTGTGTCTTTTTGGAGACACAAAGTACCTGCTGGAGCAGCTGCTGCTGGAGGCCTCACACAGCACCTCTGTGCCCATTTTATGTGTTCACCCGTGGAGCTGGATGGCCCTATTGCCAAAGAACCCCACCAAACCCTAGTGGGAGCTCAGGGAGGACTTGCCTGTGCCCTGCCTTGGGCCCTGGATTTTCTGTCCCTCACCCTGTCTGAATTCCCATGTGAAAACGGGCTATAGTATGAGAGCAGGTGTGTTTAGTTTGGGGTAGGAGACAAATAGCTTTCTGAGGATGATGGGGAGCAGGGGTAGGAACTGGGAGAGGGTTCTTGCTGATAAGGATAGGATTTAATAAACCAAAAAGCTTTGTGAGTTGCTAAGTGCCCCAGAATTTTTTGATCTGATATGAAATGGCTGGTTCTAGATCTCTAAATATTTACAAATAAGTGATCTGAACTTTTTATTTACATTCACAGTGATATGCTGTTTGAAATCTGTGTCTTCAAAAAACTAATACAGAATGAGATCTGCAGCACAGAAAGATACTTTTTAAAAAATAATAATAAAAAAAAATCCAACTGCCAGTCCAGACAAGCTGTTACCATCCATTCCTGGGCCCTAGAAGAGCTTGCAACTCCAGATATTCTTGGGCATCGCTGTATTTTTGGTTTCTCTGGCATTTTATCCTGGAATTGGAGCCAGGGTGCCTGCTGGCTTGGTCCTACTGGGAATGGAGCGATTCCTAACGTTAAGTTACCCAGAAGTTTGTGAGTCCAAACGCGCTCATAAACAGAATTCCTCACTAGATAATACTATGTTTGGGTTTTTTAAGCAACATGGAGTAAGTTAGGGTATGACAATAATGAAAGAATGTACAAATTATTTTGTTACAACTTCATATTGGAGGTAAGTCTATTATTTCAGTCTTGAGAAGCTCCACTGATAATAGCAAAAGTGTCTTTTGTGTTCTGTAATGTCTGGCATGTTTTTGAAACTTTCAGCTAGTGAAGGATGGTTAAAACAAGAAGTCAAGCACTACCTTTACTCGGAGATGGTCTAACTGGTGGGGCTTTTTTCTTTATTTTTTGTTAAGGCTGTGAAAGGAAGCAGGTAGTTTGTGATTAAAATCTATTTGCAATATACCTTTATGATTAAAAAAAAAAAAAGAAGAGTCCACATCTGAAAGAATGTGTGTTTTGATACCTCCTGTTCACTGGTGCAGTTGTCAGTACTTAATGCTTCATGAGAAGTGTGTGAAGTTGGTATGTTTTGTGGTGTCTGACTCACTGAGCAGAGCTGAGTTGTGTTTTGCTCTCTGTGGGTGTCAGAGATGGGAGATATCTGCTCACAGCTGTGAGATAGCTGCTTGCAAGGAACTTTAAATGGCATTTTTCTCACAATGCTTCTCTGAACTTCCTGTGTGTTCAATCCATTTCAAATGTATTTCCTCATTGAATCTGAATGTATTTCAAAGCGATCAACCCATCTTTCTCCAAAGGGAATTTTTGTGTTGGTTTTCCCTGTGAAATGTATTCTAACTGAAATGTAAGAACCGAGGTGTGAAGCACAGCAGTTTTGCAGTGGAGTGCATGGAAGAAGAAAAGCAGCCCTTTTTTGCTCAGGCACATCGCCACCTAGCAGCTGGCAGCTCAAAACTGCTCATTTCTTGGTTAGAGAAAACAGGTAAAACCTGGGTTGAAGTGCTTTGGCTTTTTTCCTCCACTGCCTCCTTGGTGCATGTTGAGGTATCCGTCAATGCAGTGTCCTGACCTCAGGAGCTGCAGCAGATAATTGTCCATTCAGAAATGGAATTATACTGAGCAGAGCTGCATGGTCACACAGACACACCAGAGTGTGCCTCACCTCTGTAAAAACTACTTTTTTTCTCTCAGTTGCAAAATTGGTCACTATATAAATAGCTGCTCTTTACTGATGATCAAGGCTGAAATTTCAGTTGACTCTTTTGTGGTGTTGATTCTTGTCCAGTAATGCCCATTTTCCTACTGAAAGATGTTGTGTGGTGTGGAGTGGAGGCCAAGCTGATAAAACTGCACCAAAGCCATTTTCTCAGGCTCTTCAGCACTCCTGCCTGAGGCAGCAGCAAGTGTGAGAATAAAGGAGGAGGAGAGGGCGGGGAAGGGCAGTGGTCGATTGGCTGAGGGCAGCGAAGAAAAGGCGGACAGTAGAGCTCCCTGGTAGCTTGCTTGAAAACACTTGTTCTAAAGCAGCTCAGTCTGTGTTTAAGTGCTGTCAAAACCACATGTACTCTTACTGTCAAATCTGATATTATAGACTTGATATATTAAGGATTTTTTCCCTACAAAAGTTCAAGTAAAGAATGTATACAACTGTACCTCATGGCACTCTACAGCTTCTTCAGGAGGGGAAGAGGAAGGGCAGGCACTGATCTCTTCTCTGTGTAGATTCAAGGGAATGGCCTGAAGTTGTGTCAGGGGAGGTTTAGGCTGGATCTCAGCACAAGGTTCTTCCCCCAGAGGGTGGCTGGCACTGCCCAGGCTCCCCAGGGCAGTGGGCACAGCCCCAAGGCTGCCAGAGCTCCAGGAGGGGTTGGATGATCCTCTGGGGTACAGGGAGTGACTCTTGGGGATGGGCCTGTGCAGGGCTGAGGGTTGGACTCAATGGTCTTTGTGGGTCCCTTCCAGCTCAGCATATTCTGTGGCTCTGTAATTTTTATATGAAGTCCTATTACTGCTCAGATGAGCCAGGCCTGTGTGTTTTTATCATGGAGAAGTTTTATCAGCATTAGGAACCAGTGACTCAATAACACTCATGACATGCACTGTAACTCTTTGGAAAGGTAAGTTTCTCAAGCTCTTTTTAAATCTGAAAAATGCTCTGTGGTTCTCCTCAGCTGTTGGTACATCCACCCCAGTGCTTTCGTTGGGGCAGATGTTTGCTTTCAGAGCAAGCCTCCTGATTGCCCTCCTTTGATCTGCGTCACAGAGGGGGGACTAGATGCTGATCAGATGAGAAGAAGCTGGGAGAAGTGCACTGAGGGTGCTCCTGATGTGCTCCAGCTGCTGAGGGACATTGGTCTGTCTGTCTGAAGAAAAGCCAGATCAGGGAAAACACGTGGAGCAGAGAAGGTTGAGTCACTGCTCCAGGTGCTTCACAGCACTGTATGCTCCGAGAGAGAAGCTGCTGTTTTCTTATTGTGAGAACTGTAGAAGGGCACAGAAATCTTTCAAACTCTACCCTAATGCATGGACTAATGCAGGTGTCTGCCCATGGAGGGGGCTTGGAACTACATGATCTCTAAGGTCCTTTCCAACCCAAACCAATCTATGACTAACTGCCAAAAGACACTTTTAGTCACCTGGGTTTGACAATGATGATTTTTCTACTCATTAGAACCATCCTTTTTTCCCATATTTTGCTATCCTTGCTTCAGTACCTTCTGTGACATCCTATCCTATTGCACATTCTCGTGTGAAGCCTGAATTTGCTTTCCTGTATTAAAGTGAACCAGAAGATCACTATCTATCTGCTATGTGGGATAATTAGAATCAACTCCCATGTGAAGTCGCCAGTGATTCCAAGCCCCGTGGATCTCCCATTCCCTCTAGGGGATGCTGTTGTGTTAAAGTTGTAGTGTTTTAACATTTGATCTATAGATCTGAGTATTTCTCTGCCTGACAGGAGGAAAAAATGGGCAGTCTGGTAGGAAGTCCTCCAGTTAACATGAAGCAGAGATACTACAGCTTGTAACTGTGTTTGCAACTATCAATATATAGAACAGAAGGAACTAGTGAAGGTCCTGGGGGATGTTAATAGCTGGGTTTTTGGTGTAGGTTCCATCCAACCTGCCGATGCATTGATTACTGAGTTCAGTTCGGTGGAAGGTCTCTCAGACAGGTGAAGTGTTTGAACAATCAACACTTGTTTAGAGCAATCTGGATCAAGAATTTGTTGGGAGGAACCAAGTACTTTATAGTCACCTTGTCAGTATTTAAAGTTGAATTTGTTGAGCTGATAAGTTTCTTTGAAAGAAAAGGTTCCTCTGAGTGGATTTTGGATTTAAAATGTAATATAAGAGATATGTTTACATTGATAATTCCTCCCCCCCCATTATTTCACTAGGCATTGCCTTATTTTCAGCATAGATATTTTAATTTAGAAGTTCACAGGGCTCCCAGTGTTTGGTATCAGTTCATTATTATTTATTGTGAAGCATCTGAGTTGTTCATTACACAGCATTTGACAAGTCCAATCAGAGTGTACTGTGCTGCTGAAAGCCTTTTCACGTAACAGCGATCATTACTGCCTAAAAACCTGTACACCAGTGACAATTGGTCTCATAAAGAAGAATTAACCTATTTATTGCTGTCTGGACAGCACTACTGAGTATTCAGTGGTTTGTGGACAGCACCCAACCATGCTTTTCCAAACAGCTTGAAGAAATATATCTCCTTGAATATAGAGGAGAATTCATATTGGCCTTGGAACTGTTATGCTCGTGTGTAGCTAACCCAGTGTGCACACCCTGTCTTGTAGGACAGTGCTCTAAAGGACTATAGAAAACCAGGGTTTTCTTTTCTTCCTCATCACCTGCTCCTCCCAGAAAGACTTAAGCATTTTAAATTGGAAAAATTAGATACTTATCATTTCTTATCCTTCCCAAGTAGCCAAGAAAAGTGTAGCATTAGTTTGAATTCAGGGATGCTCTCTATGCTAAAAACTGTACATATCAAAATATTGTCCCCAAAATATTTTGTATACTTATGTAAGAAACCTGCATTTTGTGGTGAAGAAACATGCCTCTCTTTTGTTAACATTGTAGGTGGGGACTTTTACTGCCATTTATATCCTGAAGGGCTAAGATCTCTCTGTGCCTCTATTAGATGGCTGGTTTAATTTAATGCAATGGTGTAGAGTATCTTTGAGTATGCACAATGTGGTCTGTTATGCAAACCTCCCAGGCCCCTACTTAAAAATCATAATGAGCTTTTCATTATTAAAAATATTTCTCTTTCTAGAAAATACTATGCACTGCTTTGGTCTGTGTGGTTGCAACTTCTGCAGTAACAACTTCTGTGAGGTGAAAAAACAACCGCAACCTTTTTCTTAGGTACCATCCAAGAAAAGTGCTGTTACCTCAGCATTAAGTACCCATAAGTTTTTACACCGTGTTAGAGTAGTGCAGATAAATAACATTTCCAATTAGGAAAGCGCCCTTGTTGTATATAAATAATCACTAAAGGGCTTCTTTACCTTCAACTCCCCAGCCATTCGGGGGCTTTGTTTCTTGCTGTGTTGAAATCAGTGCTGTTAGTGGCCTTCCTTCAGCTGAAGCACCTAGGCAGGTAACACACAGGACTGCTTTGTGTATCTCAAGTGAGGAGAAACCTTATTTGGGTTCTAGGCAATCTTCCTTAGAAGATTCAGTAGATACCGATAGTAAATTTAACTAAACTAGCTACCTTCAGTACTGAAATACCCGGAGTATTCAAGCAGTAATCTTCAGAATGCCATCACAAAACGGGACTCCTTGAGTTGCCTCTGTCATGTCATAGCTTCCCCTTCTCTAACAGAGGGAAGAAGTTCTCAGGGTGGAAATGAAAATGTTTTACTGGTTCTCACTGTCTGCTCTTGTGTGTACCATGAAGATTCTCCATCCCAGAGAGGCAGGGATGAGCCTCCAAGCCTAAGAGAGCAGAGGGAAGTTAGGACTCCATTAGCTTTTTGTTTGTCTTCGACCAAATTTCCCGTGTTTGTCTTCTATCTTCAGGTGCTGATGGGCTGCAGGAGATGCAGGCTGATCCTATAGGGATAGCACATGCTTACACCCATACAGGTGTTCTGCCCTCTCAGGATGAGCCACACATCTGTACGAGCAGCCAGAGCCTTTATGATCAAGGCTGGGAGTGCAGAAGGAGAGGCCACATCCTGAGATGAGAGGGCTGCAGCACCAGTCTCCATTGTTTCTGTCATCTAACTGGAGCTTTGGCAGCTGTTAAAAGATCCAGAGCCCAGAATGTTTAACTGCTAATAGCCCTTAAAAAATCCAGTGTGGCTGTGCCCTGACAGAGTCACACCAATGTGTGCAGCACCTTTTTATATGCATAGATAGAAGCCTTTGAAAACTATATACGTAAACTATATACGTGGGGAAATGGCCACTGTACCACGTGCCTTTAATTTTAATTGACTTTCTCATTCCTATGACTTCATGTATCATTCCTGCGATAGCATTCTGTGATTCCAGGGCCGATGTTCTGTCCTGTTGCTGTAGAACCACATTATTTTTCACGGTAAGGCACTGGGATGTGTGAGACTGTGCTAGAGAATAAAACAGGAGCTGAAGAGTGGGCGTTAGTTTTAAACAGAAGGATCAGCATCCGACCCAAAAGTTGCTGTGTGTTGGGTTGTGCCCGTGCCCGGAGGAGGCCCCTCAACTCCGCGGCTGCGGCTTCCTCCCCTCGCAGCCTCCTCCTCCTCCTCCCGGGCGGTGTTTCCTGTGAGCGCGGCTCTGACGCGGCCCCGGCTCGGCCCTCCCTCCTCCTCCAGCCCCCTCCCGGCTCCGGCGCGGGGCGCTTTTTGGGCTGATCTGGTGCACAAAGCATCCCCGACATCCGAGCGGCCGCGCGTGCGCGGGGGGCGGGCCGGGAGCGGGGCCGGGAGCGGGGCTGGGATCGCGGTGGGGATCGGAGCGGGGCCCCGGCGGGCAGTGCCGGGCACTGCCGCTGTCAGCGCCGGCGCTTGCAGCGGGTTCCCCCCACCGGGAGCTGCCCTCCCTTCTCTCCCCGTCGCCTCTTCCTGGCGGGTTTGCTTTGCTTTTCCACTTTTTTTTTTTTTCTTTTTTTTTTTTAACAAACAAAAAGCCCGAACTTGCTCAAAGCCTTGGGAAGCCCCCGCACCGCCCCCCGTCCCCTCAGCGTTGCCCCCGGCGGGCTGGCACAGCAGCGTGTGCGGCGGAACCCGCGGTGCCCGTCGCGAGCCGCTCCAGGCTGGGCCTCGCGCTGCTGGAGTCTGGGAGCCGGCAGCGCCTCGGCACCGTCTGCCCCGCCGCCTGCCCCTCCCCGAGCCCGGGCCACAGCGAGCCAGCCGCTCCTCGCCGCCAGCTCGATAAATGCTGTTTATGAGGATGGACCTGTTGAACTACCAGTACTTGGACAAGATGAACAACAATATCGGCATCCTGTGCTACGAAGGTAATGGTGCCTTTCCACGGGAGGGTAATGGATCCCTTCCACGGGAAGGCAGCGCTTCTCTTCCACGGGGCGTGGAATGGATCCCTTCCCCGAGCGCTGCTTGCTGTTGTTTCTCAGCGGGAGTGTTCCCTCTGGAGATCGCGCCGGCGGTGTGGGACACCCCGCGGGCTGTTGTCAGAGCTTTGAGGGCAGGGATGTCTTTCTTTTCATGTTTGTTTTTTTGGTTTGTTTTTTTGTTTTGGTTTGTTTTGGTTTTTTTTTTTTTTTTTTTTTTTTTTACAAGGCGAGTTTTCAGCGGCAACTTTTCTCCTTCCTGCAGGCAGCGTTGCTCAGACTGGTGGTCCGCGGTGCGGGTGGGGGTTTGTCCGTGGCTCCCGGAGCTGTGGCAGGAGCGGTGCGAGGGCGGGCGAGTTCCCGCGTGGGTCCCTCGGCGCTGCCCGGCTCGGTGGCCAGGCCGGGCCCCGCCGTGTCCCCCTCGGAGCCGTGCCCATTGTTCGGCCGCTCCGTCCCCTCCTCTCCTCCCCCAGCACCGCCCCGCGCTCCGGCCCCCGCCGGGAATTACACAACGCGGGCTGAGCTCCTGGAACCCGGCGCTGAGTTTCCCTGGTGTCGCCTCCGTCCAGGGTAGGCTGGCGCTTGCTCTGCACACTGTCAGCATTCAGAGCTCTGTTGGGAAGGCGCCTGAGGTAACAGGGCAAAATCAGTTTCTTAATCTCGTGGAGTTTTTCTCTACGTGCGTCTCGAAGAAGTGGTTATGGCCTGGCTTTGCCTGGAAAGAAAGGCACCACAGAGCTAATTCAGCTTGGCAGTAGAAGTGTTTTTGCTGTAGCCACACACACAAGCGCTGCAATTTTTTATTTTTTTTTCTTTCTGATTCAGCAGGAACATTTTCCATGTTCGTTTGGAAAATAACCTTGCTGTAGTTGTCAGGAAAGAAACAATATAGAGTATACGTAGGCCCAGGAGATATCTGTTCACACTCTTCAGAAAAAGGCCAGTCCAGAACACAGGGAGCTGAATCTCACTCTGGAAAATAGTCTTTTCTATCACTGAATCACCATGGCCACATTCTTCCCTTCAGGAAGTGGAGTGGCTCCCTGTTGAACTGTTAATATCTTTGTTTCTTTTTATTTTGGTTTCTTTCTTATTTTTCTTTCCTGCATGAATATGTATATATTCTTTTGAATAAAGCTCTTGTGCAGAAGATTGGGCTGAAAAATATAAAGCTGGGGTTCAATGGAGTTGAATTTCCAGCCTCTTTCTTATCCTTTCTTTATTACCACAGGAAAATCAGTTATAAAGAAAATAAATAAAGAAAAATAACTCGCAGGAAACTAATTTTTTCATTGCTCTCTACAGTAACCAGTATTTTCTTTGGAAACAATAACTTCTGATGAAGACCATAAAATTGTGTGCAAAACTTTATTTATGTAGTTTCTGAGTGTTTTGTTGACTAAGTTTGTTGACCTGTAGTTTTGGCTCATTAGTTCAATTCCATTATAATTATGCCTAATATTTTTGGAAGATTCTTTCCAGCCCCTTTTTTCCCCACCCTTTTCTCCAGTAATTGTTATTTAACCATATCTTAGCTTTAATAGTTCAAAAGCAAAAGAACAGCTTAAGAAATACACTCTACTGGACCGGTTTTTGTTTAGTTTAAACATCTGTTGCTTTTTTCCTTATTCTTGAAGTTAACATTTTTAACACTAAAATAAACACACACAAAATGAAGAAAAGAAAAGCAAAACTTCAGTGGTGTTTATAGTCAAGTGTTTACATCCCAATGGTTTAAACAGTATAAATACTGGCAACATCTGCACTGAACTCAAAGGGTGTTTTAGAGATGCCTACAGATCTTCCAGGCCTCTGTCATACTGTTTCTTTCTGAAGTGAGTTGTGTCAGCAGTGATGGGTCTTGTCTTTTCAAAGACACTGCTGCAGTAGTAACTATACTGACAGCAGAGTGTCCTTTCAAACTCAATGAATTAGCATTTACTGAATGTCACACTTCAACTACTTATAAATGGGTGCCTTCCTGAAAAGTATTTTTGAAGTAGGATGAGGTACAAATACGTTGGATGATGGGAAAATAGGTTTGGAATTTCAGAGGAAAGAATGAGGGGCCTCTATGCCGCAGGGAAGAAGTGAGATGGGCTCCTTATTCCTTTAGATTCTCTCTTGAAACAGTTGTTTTTGCTTATTGGTGAAATGTGTCAGTATCATTTTGTGAGGTTTACTAGTGATTTTAGTCTTTCATCTCTGACACAAGCCACTGGAACTATGTGCCATTGATTTGTAGCTGCACCTTGCGGGTAAGGGATGTACTGGAACATCAGAAACAGGAAGAGGTCCTCCATCACGTGCATTTGGTGGCCCTTCAGTTTGACATGGAATAAAAGTATAATTTGCAGCCCAAGGCGAATCCTGCTTTTTCTTGCCCAGCCAGAGTCACAGATAGCAATTTGTTATCTGTAAGCTCCAGGCTACTGAGTTAATGCCAGTACTGGGATAGTCTTCCTTGGCTGGGAAGTGCAAGAACCTCCCAAGAACCTCTGGGAGGCTGCTGAATTCTTGTTGCTGATGATCACACTCCAGCAAGTATGGAAACATTGTCCAAGTGCTGTTTAGTTCATAAAACAAATTTGGATTTTGGCTGCTCTGGGGGAAGAATGTATATGATGTTAACATAGATGAGATCTTGGTGGACAGAAAAGTGTCCTTTTGCTGAGGCTGGGGGAGAAATGGGAGATCAGAAGTTCTCCTGTTAACATTTAAGAGGTAACTGTGTGTTGCAGATTTACCTGATGGCTTTGTAGATGAAACCTGAAATGAACTTAAGTTGACTGTTTTTTCAAACATACTTTTTTCCCTTTCCTTTTTTTTTTTGCTGTAACACTGGCACAGGTTGCCCAATGAGGTTGTGGAGTTTCCATCTTTGGAGATACTCAAAACCTGTCTGGACGTGGCCCTGAGTATCCTGTCCTGGCTTTGAGCAGGAGGTTTGGACTAGATGATCTCTAGAGGTGACTTTCTAGCTTCGACACCTGGGAAGTTCTGTACACTCATGTGATTAAAGCAGCCACAGCCAGGAAAAGGATTATTACCCGAGATGAGTGAGAAGGGGGTCTATAGCTTTGAACTACAGAATAAAGCCATTTCTTGTCCTCAGGATTGTTTTACACTTATAATTTGTGCCCTTTTGAGTGTTTCCTTAATCTCATTACTAGCTTTGAGCACCTTGTGATGCCCCGTGATAATCTTGACTCTGATTAGTGCTTTTGGAGGAAAATCTGAATTTTAACAATGCGGTGGAGTTTTTTAATAAGTTGCACAGAAAAGGACATTTGAGTTTTGTTTCCCTTTGTTTTGATTTTAAGTCAATCAAATGAGAAAGTTTAGTCTTCACCAATGAGAAAAGGACAGTTATATTAGCAACGATCAAGCACTTCAAGCAATTTTTTTGTAATATATTTGGTCAATAGGAAAGAATAGAAGAAATAATTAGAGAATTGTTGACTTGGTATCTGGATGCTGATTTTTAGTATTAATACATCTGATATTCTCCTTCTGAACATTTGCTGCCAGTTATCAAGAACGGCCAGTTTAACGAGTAGTGCTTTCATGCCATTGTTTTCTTCCTAAGTTGCTCTGAGAGATCAGAAAACTCTTGGGAGGCTACTGTCCTCACTGAGGTGCAAAGGCCAGGGAGCAGAACCATTCTGTACCAGCCTGGCGTTCCCAGTGCTCGGGATCAAATGACAGGCACTTGATCCGTGCCTGTATTCAGAGGTAGAACATCTGCATCTTGTTTTGCAATGGAAACTCAAAGTCCGCTTAGTATTCTTTCTCAGAGAGCCTTGTGTTTGAGGTAACGGAGTGCTCAGAGTTAAAGAAAACAAATCTCAGGTGATCCTGCTCTTTGACTCTGTCCAGCAAGTTTTGGCTCCTCGTTTTCAATAGAATATGTGTGAGGAGGTGCAGTCTCCAAGCAGATTTGTTTCATTCTGTTGTTTATCCGCAGGAGTGTACAGATGGTTGTGTGTTGGAAGGCAGATTTCTGTCTCCTCTCTCTCCCAATTTCAAATGCTTGGGTTATTAGTGCATTCTCAGGGCTGGAAATGCTGTGCTGGGAAAGGTATAAAGAAATGCAATAAGATGCTAAGAAATCCCCCAGGCGTGTTACGAGACTTGGAGCACTTGAAATAGAGTTCTCTGGACAGTCCAGAAGACTAGATATTTTTTTTAATGAAGAAAATTGGATCCAGATTTTTGGAAAAACACCCCTTTCTGGTTTCAGGACAGCTTACATTAGTTAGTGGCATATTACATAATTTTTTCACTGCCTTCCTGTAACAATGAAGCGTTACTTGGCCACAGCACTGAGCTTGCATAGCTGTGCGTCTTCTCAGGGCACTGCAAGGCATTCTGAGTATGTGTCTGTCTTCCCCAAAAGGTCAGTTCAGATGTTTGGTATCAGATGGGGAGTCCCATATGCGTTCTGCAAACTTCATTGGCTTTTTAATGAAATGTCATGTGTTTTCTTAAGTTCTAAAGAATGGTTTCTGTCAACTGTTTTTGCTGAGCTTGCATTTTTCTCTGGATTTCTAACATCAGTTTCTCGTGTTATTTGGTTTAGTTTCTAAATATATAAAATGACTTCAGCACTATTCTTCTCTTAAGAATGGGATAAAAATCTCCTTCACGGTGAATTAAATGTTCTTATTTGTAATGCAGTGTAAAATTTCTATTCAAAGCCATGTAAATTAAGATGCACCTACAGAATGTTCCCCATTTATAGAACATTCTGTGGGTTTTGCCTTTTCAGTGTCTTTCATCTTCAGGAAAAAACAAAGAGCCCCAACTTCACAGTTGGGCTTTTTCTTACTCATTTCCTCCTAGCATGAAGTTGGGAATATCCTCTTCAGTACTGACATCAAAATTCAGTTTATTTTCCTCATTCATCAAAGGCAGGATAGATTTAGGTCATACTCAAGCTTGTTTGTTTGGTGAGGGGGGGTTGTTTGTTTTTTTTTGTTTTGGTTTGGTTTTTTTTGTGTTTGGTTTTGGTGTTTGTGTTTTTTTTGTTTGTTTTTTGGTTTTTTGTTTTTTTTTTGGTTAGCCTGGATGCTAGTTCAGCATTTGTACTGCGAATTCAAACAAGGAAATTAAAACCTTGAGTATAATAGAGTGTTATCCCACAACTTTCAGTAGATAAGATAGGCAACTCATTTTTTTCTGAGATAAAAGGTAGTGAGGTTTGTAGCAGTAAGTTGAATTCTGTGTTAATGAGCACTTTGCTTAAAGCCTGTAACTTTTTACTCACAAGTCAAATTTGTTACAGCGCCAGGTCTCTTTGGATATAAATCCAGGGATTTTAGGAGACATTGAAAAAGCTTAAAGTGCTCCAGAGTTTGAACAATGCACTGTATTGTATGGAGAACTGTTAGAGAAAAAATAAACCTTGAACAACAGACTTCACTGTGTGGCATCTAAAATTATGAATGGAAAAATTCATCCATATGTATCGGGTTTGCCTTTTTTTAATTTCTGCTTTGCATGAAAATAGCTGTCTATTAATTTCTTCTGGAAGATTAATACAGATGGCCCTTTATATTTGATTTTGGCTGAATAGGCTACAGAGTTTGAACATGCTGCATGCAGACAGTGTGCCAAGCAATTTAGCAAAGTTGTTTACACTAACAGTAATCCAGCAGGACAGAGCCTATAATTTCTCCCTGATAATAGTATAAGGTAGTGGTGAACACAAGTTTCTGGAGAAGTGTTTACAAAAATGGTATTATAGTTTCTCAGCATTAAAGCATCAGAAGTGGTTTTGGTTTTAATTTCTTCCTTAAAGCCAGCCAGTTTTTCCTTCATCGTGCAGTCCGTATCATCTCCCTGCAAACTGCTTTACAAACAGGCACGGAGCGACGGCGGCACACACAGAGGCATTGTTCCCTTCCCTCGGGGTGCCAGCCCTGCCTCTGGGGGACTCTGGGGTGCAGCACTGCTGGCTGCTGCTGTGGGAGCCCTGAGGCTGGGATTGCAGTAACAGACACACTGTGCTGTGCTCCCTCTGGATTTCCTGGAGGTGGATTCTGCTCAGCTTTTCTTAAGAGAGAGAGAGGGCATTCTCATGCCTGTCGCTATGAGTGGACTTAATGGTGTGTGGAGCTTGGTGAGCACTGGTGTGTATCCTGGGAGCCTTGATGGGATGGAGAGATGGATCATCCAGTGCACTGAACAGGCAGTTGAGCTCTTAATGAGGGTTATCTCTGTCCACTTGTAAATCTCATGTTACAGATGGATGGGGTTGGGAGAGTCTTAATATCAGGAGTAGTCTGGCACTGATTGTAGGGTCAGGCAAGCTTGGAGCACTTTAGATCAGAGACTCACAGAATATCCTGGGTTGGAATGGACCCATCAGGATCGTCTAGTCCAACCCCTGACCCTGCACCAGGACACCCCAGCAATCCCCCATGTGCCTGAGAGTGTTGCCCAAACTCTCCTTGAGCTCTGTCAGCCTGGGTTCTGTGCCCACTGCCCCACTGATATCCAGCCTAAACCTCCCTGACACCACTTCAGGCTATTCCCTTAGGAAAGGCCTTTCCTTGTTAGGAAAGATCTCTGTACAGCTGCTTCTTGTGTAACCTTGGTGAAGTTGAGGTACTGGTGTTCCTGGGACCACCATGGCAGCTGTTCAAGCCAAAGAAAGAAGTCACCTAGAAGCCTCAGTGAGATGATGGGTCTTCATCAAAGATCTTTAGATCTAGTTTTAGTAGGAATGTCAGTCCTGAAAATCTCAGGGTGGTGGGGACAAAAGCCTGAAATGCATGTTAGAATGTTTCCTTTACCTAAGGTTCACAGCACTGTTTGGTATCAGATTTCCTATTTATAAAACAAGAGTTTAGAATGTTTCCTTGCCTAAATGTCATGGCACTGCTTGGCATCCCAATTTTCTAAGGTAACTTTCCTTTTTTTAGTTTTCATTTAAACTTTGTTACTGCTCATGTTAAAAACGGGAACTTGTTAAACATAGTAGCACTTGGTGCAGTCCAGCTTTTTTCCCTCTCTAAATGTTATGTGACACTTTGTGCCTCATTTTGTCTTTGGAGGAAAAGCTCATGCACACTTTGGTGTACATGGGTGGACGTAAGGTAGTATTTTGGATAAAGTGGAATGTTAGAACCTTTGTGGCACAGGGGGAGAAAGAAAAGGGTGTCTTTGGCAGGTAGGTGCCAGCTTATTTCCTTCTTTTCGTAATACACATTGTTACAAGAGTCTCTGATTATTTAAAGACACACACGTTTTGACTCCTCAGCAGTTTGGAGTGTTCCCTGTCAGCCGGGAGAATCAGGCATTGTAGTGTATAACTTTCTTCCTGTTCTTCCAAATGTCACTAGTAGGTTCCAAGAAATATATTTGCTCTCCCAGGAAAAGTCTGGACCCAGTTGTGTTTAAAAAGCGGTAGTTTTTCCTGGAAACCCATTTGACAGGGCAGGCATGGAAACCACTCAGCACTGCATTTCTCTTGTTTGTGAGACTGCATATTTATTCCTCAGCATACAGAAATAGGGGTTTTTTTGCCTTTAAATGTGGTTTGTAGGTGGATGTGAGAGAGATTTAGTACATAAGCCTACCATTTTTTTTTTTGCCCAGGATAGGAATGGCACTGTGGTGTGGGAATATAATCCAATATTGGAACATTTATTATGTTTTGTTTGAACTAAAAATCCCAGAACAGCAGATTGGCAGTAGTTACCATCCACCAAGTGGCCAGCCCAGCCATCTTTTGCATAAAAAGAGTGAAAACCAAAGCTGCTACATGGATCTTTTGAAATAGCTGTTGTCTTTTGGGAATAAGTGAGTGTTTACTTGTTTTACTAATGCCATCAACACACTGTGGTTGCACTTCAGAGTTGGTATTGGGATTTTCAATTTTATTATTTAATTGCTAATATTTAGTGGGTCTTACTTCTGAAAGTAAATTCAGGTATTTGTGCAGTTAGCAGGTTTGGACACTTTCAGAGCAGACCCTTTCAGGAAATTATGGTCTCTTGGCTCCAGATGACTGAATTGGGGTTGTTTTCTTTGTGATGTTTTGCTAATTGTAATTAAATGGTCCTATGAAGAAAAATAAAGTTGTCCAGGCAAAAGGAAACTAATTCTGTGAATCAAAATTATCTAGGAAGATCAGTAAATGCACACAAGAGCTGGCCAAGTAAAATAGGACTATTTAGTTGTTCTGTTTATATTCTTTGGGAAGCAATATCTTCTAAAGTAGGGTCTCTACAAAAAGTGCTCTTAGCATAGAGAAAAAGAAGTTGACATAACTGTGGCACCTCCTTTATGGTGGTTTTATACAGAACACACTAAATGAAGATGAGGTGAGGGAAATGTTGTATGATTCATATAGGACAAGTTTGAACTCAGCCAGTTTCTCAGATTTAGTATAAATATTTATGGCATTGAAGGGGATTTTTTTTTTTAATATGCTGCCTTGTGCTCCGGCTCTTTCAGATGTCCTCCTCAGACATCTGGTGCTCATTGCTGCTTGTTTAACCCCCACCCTTCAGTTTTCATGCTGTGGCATCTCGGAGAGCAGTCGCAGTCACTCTGTGGTTGGCGTCAATTGAATCTCCTTGAGCCAGCTGGGAGAATGCTGACGTGCACACTTTTCCTGCTGAACACTCTAAAACCAGGGGCTGCACTTAAAGAGGGGAACGCTTTGCTCTTGTCTTGCTGTAGGCATCACACTGAGCTATTTACCAGAGGTGTCAAAAATAGGAATTCCAGCGTTGGCAAGGATGTTTGCAGAGTCGTGGCTGGTTTCTGCGTCTTAGAAAATGCTTCTCTCATTGATGTTACATAGTCCATGTATTTACCTCAGCTCATCAACCAAAACAAAAGCAAACCAACTTAAAAAGTTATCTTCCTTTAAAAATCCTTAAAAGACCAGCTATCTGAGACTGGAACTGCTTTGAGGTACATTATGTGTGCCTTAACAACTAATCTGTGGATTTTCTGACTTTTTCTTTGTAGTACAGTAAATTGAACATTACCCTCTTTGATTTCAAGTGTTTCTGAGTGGGCCCATTTAGAAACAAGTGTAATAACAAACATTTTACTATATGTATATATTTTTAATCCTCTCTGCAGAGTCCTGGTTCTCACAGAAGCACAGTTAATTCAACTTTTAGATTCCCCCATGAAATAAAGAGTGAACTTACAGAGGGGAAAAAGGAGCTGTAATTGGTTGACTTCACATAAGTCAAGGATAAAGCTGACCACAACATTCCAAGTACCTCAGTTGTAATATTTTGCCATGGCTGATAAACCTTACTGTGACCTGCCAGTAAAGAAAAAGTGCTTTTGCCTGTTTGAGATGTGCAAATAAAAATAGTCATTAATCAGCTAAGCAGATAAAAACTCTGAAACTTGGACTGATATCATATGGACTAGATCCTTGCTTTGTGCTCAGCCATCAGGGAGGGAAAGCAAGAGCTTTTGGAATGAAATATTGTGATTGTGGTTCATCTGTAGTGGACCCCATTTAAACTGAGGTAATGGAACTTGTTTCAGTGGAAGTAGTTAAATGTTTTTAGCTGACACAAGGAATGAGCCCTTACAGACAATAGTGGGATTTTATATTGGGAAGAATTTTAAGTTCCCCTGTCTGAGCCACAGGACCTTCACAGGTTTCTTCTTTTAGATTAGTTCTGTTGAGTTGTGTAAAAGGAATTTGCCCACGGAAGCCGGCAGTTAATTTCATATTCTCTTCAGAAGATGAATTGGGACAAGAAACTCCAATGAAATAGCAGTCCAGCTGTGATCCTGCAATGCATGGATCAGCAACAGGCAAGCTGAGAGCCTATTTATGACCTAAAGCAGTGCTTCCAAACTTCTTAATTACTGCAGTGTCTCACTGCCCCCAAAGTTGCCGTTTGGTTCCATTAAAACCTTCACAGTGGTATTGAATAAAGTGCCTGCTTATTTACGGGATGGAACATCTATAATGTGTGATAGGAGGTAGAGATCTACAGAAATGCTTAGGATGTATGTCATTCAAGTGAGATGGGAAAGGATTTAAGAGATAGTTAACTGGGGAGTGATATCATAGTAATGCAGTGAGAGGTTTGATTTCTGGATGTGAGTGCTGGATCACAAACTGTCACATTTTGTTACCTTCATATTTTCTGCACTTCTCTCTCCATTTTCTGTTTTATCAGGAATGAATTGCTTCTGCAGCTTTAAAACAAAAAGACTAGGAGCCTGAAGTTAATCCAAAGGGAGATTCAGCTAAGGACTAGTAGGTGTAGGGGGAAGAAGACAAAGCCCTGATTAGAGGTCTTTGAGAAGCAGAGTGTAACTTCAGTACTGTTTACCCCTTCCAGTCCCAAGACTCTCAAGATAACTTCAAAAATATGAATTTCTGCTCATTCCTTGTTTTTCCAGGAGTTCTGGAAAACATGCCCTCAGTGCCCAGAAAACTGTGAGAAAGGCTGGTCAGGCAGTATATAATTTCTTGGTAGCAAAGACAATCCCTCCCTCTGTCTTCTGTGCCTTCACCTCCCCTTGCAGAGAACATTGATTTTAAGTGACCCTGCAACATGGCCCCATAAACCAGCATCCTTCCCGTGGAGTAAACAGCCCGGCTCTGAGTTACACAGTGCTCCCATCCATGCCCTGGCACCATGGGCTGGCTGCCTTTCATCCCTCCAAAAAACACCAGCAGTGTCAGCCCCTGCACAGCTGCACTGACCCTGCGAGTGGGTGGGAGTGTTCATTCACTGCCTTCAGTCCTTTTGGGGAGGAATTAATAATATTCTCTGGTACCAGGTTTTTCACAACTTGAATCCTCTAATGGAACAATGCTTTTCAAGCTTTTGTGCTCTGTGGTTACCTAAAATTTTTCTGTAGATCTCATCATAGCCATTTTTTCCCCCAATAAAATGACTCATTGTAGTTGCATGTCATGAACCCAAGATTAAAAACTGCTATGTCAGAAGCACAGAATTAATTTTATCTTTTTCCTTATTGGTGCCTGTTCTTTTATTTTGGAAGACAATCCTGTCAGGAACAGGGGTAATATTTTACAGTTTTTATGTATATTTCTTTATACCAACACCCTGGAGAAATGATATGAAATCCTTTCCTCTGAGTCTCATGGGCTGCACTGTTCTCTGGGCTCTTCCAGAAGATGAAGCCTTCACAAGTTCTTGCTTATTAAAATGCTACATGTGAGCAGTGTCTGAGGGAGACTGTTTTGTCTCAGAATAATGCAGAGCCAGTGGCTCGAAGGCTCTGTATTATCCACCTTGCTGGCGATGAGTTGAAATCGTGCTCTTCTCCTGGCTGGGCAGTGGCTCAGTTGTGTCTCAGCCCAACCTTGCACCTGAGGAGCTGGCAAGCTGACACATCCTCCTCGTTTCCCATGGAGAGAGCACAGGCCAAAGAGGATGGTTTTCATCTGAACCACTCCTGTGGGTGGCTGCTGGATTCAGAGTGCCTGACTGCCCTGCACAGTTGTCACTGCTCCCTTGCTTTCCCTCTGGAGAAGGGATTTTGGGGGCCACTTGGAAGTACAAAGGGATTTTGTTCTCTACAGTGGGTTCTTTGTGGGAGATGGGTTGGAATTGTTCTGATGCTCTGTGGATTAAAGTCTTCAATATTGTGGCCAGCGTGGTTGAAGGAGCTCTGTGTCCTTCACATGAGTCCATTTCACAGGGGCTGCCATCAGGTGGCAAAACCAAAATGGACATTGAAGTTTCTCCTGTGCTTATTTGCTCGTTTCAGCTCGGTTTAGGGAGAGAGTTTGGCCACTTGTTTGCTGCTCGTGGGCACAGCCTCAGGGAGCTGGGCACGAAGCTTTGCAGGACCAGCAGCAGCACAGTCCTCTGAGCGCTGGCCCGACTTCATTCCAGGTCCGTTCTGAAAAGGAGCCACCCATCTGGCACATCTTTTAATAACATTTTGAATACATTTGCTTTTCTGTTTGTATTTTAAAGCATTTCTATGCTCTCTTGAGGGCATTTTACCTTCCAGGTAGGGAATTTGGGGGAAAATAATACAGGAATAAAAGAAACTGCTTGAAAGTGCAGTGTTAGATTTCATAGCTCTTTTAGAATGCTCATTTTCTTGATGCTCTGAATTTTTCCACATGTGGCAAAGGAGAATAATATGAGCAAAGGTGTTCAGAGCATGTTTGTAGTAAATTACAATAAAAGCTTTTAGCATTTCTAAAAATTAAAATAGTTGAAATAAGTGGATTTTTTTTTTTTACCTTTGCATAGCACCTTTTTCTTCAAATCCTTATGAAAGAAACAGTTCGCAATTTATTAAAGTTAATTTTAATATGACCCCATTGCAAGTCAGCATCTCAGAATTAATGTTTTAAGCATGGCTGCTGTAGAACATACTGACTGTCCTCATATCTATGAGGAGCACTGATTACCCAGTGCAGTGAAGTTTAATTTCTGTTACAGGATCATATCCATGAAATGTCAGCCATCGGAGCAGAAGGGCCTGTTTCAGACCTGAGTATCCGTGTCACTGTCTACTGACAGGAGGAATTATTCAAATCTGAGCTTTCACAAATTGATTTTCCTATTTGTCTCTGCCATTTCATGAAAATACACTTGTAAGGTATCATTTAGTACATTGAAATACTGCTCAAGCCCCCAGTCCAATTTCTTCTGTTGTGATCTTGCTGTGACTTTGATTTACTTTTGAAATAGATGGCAGGTCTTCTAGCTTTGATTGTTTCAGCTAAAAGACAGGCTGGTCCTTTATCAGCTTAGCTTTGCCATCTTTTATATAACACAATAAGTCAGTTAGTGGCGTGACAAAAGAAAGAACACCTAGATCTGGAAAGCAACATCTTCAGCTTGTTGCCATGTGGGAGAATGACGTGTAATTGTTCTGCAAATAAATTAATGGAAGCTGCATTCTGATGCTGTGGTTATTACTTAAACTTTACATGGTGATAGTTTTCGTTACTTGTTCAGGAATTATTTTCTGTGTTGTGATTGCTGTAACCCTCACCATGGTGTTTGTTGCCTGATTTCTTGTGTATGTGCGCCACAGTCATTCCAGCCAGGTTACAGGATGGAAATGCAGTGTCTCATCTTTCTTCATGGGACACACACAGTGTAGAATCTTTAAAGATTTCACTGCCCTGAGGATAAAACATTGCCCAGCACCGAATAAACTGCAATGACTCAGTTTCAGTACCACTGTACAGAGTGTGGCTTGGGGATGCAACAGGACTGCTCAACAATGCAGTGTGTTTTGCCAGGGAATTAAATGCCTCGTGTATCTTTTGCTGCCCAGCAGATACTAATGTTTAGTAAGCAAACAGAAGAATGTGAAATGTACTGCTTTCTGCAGAAAATGTAAATTATACTTCTCCCTTTGCTCGCCTTTCTCTTTTCTCCTCTCCTGTGTTTGGGATGCCCAAACTGCTGCCTCCTGCACTTGGTCCCACTCAGTAGCTGGGCTTAGCACAGAGCTTGGTTCTTCTCTATGAGCCTCTGAAATGCACTGGGCAAACATAAAATTATAACTGTGTTGATTTTTAGTCCCTCTTAACTGACTTTAAATGGTTGATGTTGGCATTTCCTGGGAGAGCTGGCAGAAGGGCTCAAAGGAGTGCTCCTGGGGAGCAACCCAGCTTCCTGAGCAAGCACCCACCCTCTGCCTGGAGCACGGGGGAACCCTTTTATTGACCTTGTAGGCAGCTCCGGGGCTATTTGTGTGGAGATGAGTGTAGTTCAGCATTGAGTAAAGTTGAATCTTGTCTGCCAGACAGTTGGAGTCTGATTTTAGCCCTAGTTTACATGAGTACAGATACTCTAAGCAGAAGAAAGGAACATTTTTTTTCAGAGTTTTTTAGGAGTTACCTAAATGGGACATTATCGTAAAGGGAGATCTGCAAATTTATGAAGTAATCTCATGCTCTGCAGTTAGACCCAAGCCTCAGTTCATTGTTGGGCTGGAACTGAACACAGCCCCACATTCACAACTGTTGAGGTGTGAAAAATTGGAGTTTGACAGAGGAAATAATAAGGAGCTCTGCCAGACCAAAGCATTGAAATTTATTCCATCCTGCCTTCTTTGTGGCAACTCTGCTGCCCTTCTTCTTTCCGTGCCATCCATTTCTTACCAAGGAGACTCCCTCAGCTGGTGCCTGGTTGACAGAGCAGAAAGAATTTTTCAGTCATTCAGTGGTCGGCAGGGACTGTTTACGTGCTCTGTATGTTTTGTGAAGTAGTTTGTAGAACTACTAAGCAGTTATCCTGCAAGTCAGTTAATGCCAGAGTGTGCAGTGCTGTTTTGTACCGCTGTGCTTGTACAATGGGATCAGAGAGAGTATAAGGGGAGGCAGTCGGTTTCTCACAGTACCTTTGAAGGAGAAAATACCATTATGCTTAGCTTTGAGGAGGCAAATTTACTGTTTTCTGTCTTTTGTAAGGTAGTGTTTGGTATATAATCCAGCATTTTCAAGGCCTGTAAAGTGGAAAACTGCTTTAACCTGTGCCACTCCGCTCTGAATACCAGTATGTGTTTTGGAAAGGCTCCTCAAAGCTGGTCTGCTTGCCTGCAGACTGCACACCCATGCACTGTACCTGGTTTGTGTCTCCTCTGTGCAGGGTTTGAAGGAAGTGGAGGTGATTTAATGCAGAGGCCACTGTTTTACGGTTTTGCTTGCAGTGTCAAGCGTAACGTGTCCCTCATTGGCAGGCACGGCCAGATGGAGGAGCCAGGACAGAACAGTCCATTTCATCACTGCATTTTGGCTTTAGCTGTGGGGTTTCTTGCATACAGGTCTCTGCACAGTGGTAGCCAGAGCTTGGTTCCAGGAGTAAGTGTTTTTCATATGTTTTGTATACAGGGGAGAACAAACTTTTGCCAGTTTTTCTGTATGTGTATGTGACCTTCCAGTCTCCTGAATTAGCCTTTTTGTCATCATACCAGAAAGCCTGTAAAATGTGTGTCAGACAAGGGAATCAGTAAGTTGGCTGCTGAAAAAAATCTATTAATTATAATAAAAAATATTTCCAAGATCTGATTTCATAGCAGCATTTTTTGCCATTAATACTTAATTTTTTGTTGTTTTGTACTTTGCTGGTTTATTATGCTCTCCCGATAGGTCTGTTTAGTGTATTCCAAAGGAAATGCAACTACCATGACTCTGTTTACAAGTTTACTCTTATTTAATATATTTTGATGAAACAGCCCAGCAGTAAAGTAATGCTAAAAAATGATGGTTCCACATAAGAGATTTTGGTTGTTTGTCTGAGTGGGGGTTATACAGATTTTCAGAAATTATATAAATATTATAATTTGTAACTGCTTCTTAGGATGTCTCATATGGTGACCAAAGATTTCTTACTGAGGAGTCTGAACGGATTAATTAATTGTCTTTGCTCAAGCAAGTGAAGCAAATCTGCCTCAAATTACACATTTTTAAGATGATCTGTTTAACACAGATCTAATTTCTGGGGAATTTCCCAATTTCAGGGATATCAATTCTCTTGCTGTACAGTATGCTGTGAAGTAACAGCCAGATGTGCAGCTGCCAAAATCTGCACATTGATTCTCTGGTGCTGTATTTGCAGTTCTTCTGTTTTGATAACGTGTTTTGATGACTTGTTGAATTGAGTAATTTGTGATGACTTCCCTACTCGGTGTTAGATATCTCAAATCATGTGATTTTTTATTTTGTACATGAGTTGGAATTTCTATGCCATTTATCCCAATTTATGTTGGCACAGACTGACTTCTGTGTTTAAGATAGTGGAAAAAACGTATAATATTTTATAAACTCATTCCAATCTATTTGTGATTTAATCTCCTCATGATTGTTAGAATACAAGAACAGAAAATAATATAAATTTCATTTTGTATTATCCTTTTCCCACATAGATTGCTTTTGTGATTATCTTGGCTTTTCAGCAGAAGTGCTTCATATGTCAAGAAGGTAAATTTTGGTCTTGAATCAGTGGAGAAAACTTCCCTCGAAGATCTCCATGTACTATTCATTCCTGGGAATCTGGCCCTAGGAACATGAGGCAACTCCTTCTACTACTGAGAGTTTGTCTGCAGGTATTGGGAAAGGTAATTAAAAGTGTAACACCCATTAATTAAAGTCTGTTAAACACTCTTGCCCATGATTTGATTAATAGAGTGGCCTGAGGTCATGGTAATTCAATCCAAGACCTTCAAGGTAAGGACCTTGGTGACAAACAGCACAACTGAGGAATTCATTAATTTTTTCCAAAGTTAATAAAGTTGTTGGGAATTTACTCTTGTGAACAAATCCGTTTATCAGAACAGGAAAGTAAAATGGGGCAAGGGCAGTGCTGGAATTTTCTTTCAAGGAGTTTTATTTCAGTCTGTCTTAAGGTCTGTATCATGTCAGTCTCCAGCTGGAAAGATGAAGCCTTTCATTTCTGGGTGGTAATTAATGCTTAGACTGTATGCATTAATAGCAGGCAGCAGGAGAGAGGAAATTGGGAGGGGGGATAGGATATGGTGGTGCTGTCTCCGTGCAGCCCATACGGAGCCGCTGGGTCAGGGGAAGGAAGCTGGCTGCCAAAATAGTGTACGTTTTTTTTTCCAGTCTTTGGTAACTCCTGGAGTTCTCAGGCACATTTAAGACTTCTCTGGTGTCTTGCTATCAAGTCCACACTTGTAAAAACATAACTTTTGCTGTTGTGATGTTTGTGTTGTGTGGACATTCAGGTGGGGATGCAGATACTGCTGACTGAGCTGTGAGAGAAAGGCAGATAGAGCTGCAGATCCGCTGCTTACAGAGAGCTGTCCTGGTGGTGTGTAGGACTGAAAAGAGCCATGCTGGTTTGACAAACGTTTAGTTTGCATGTGTTAATTGGAACCACTTTCGGTTTAGGCTGGTAAGTGGTTAAAATAAAGAACATTCTTGCTGACCGCGTGGACTTGAGTCAGCGGAGAGCACCGCTGCTCTATAGGCAGACACTACGTCACGGCCTTATCTTTGTTTAGCTTGTCTGTGCTTTTTATCGTGTTGCCCAACAGTTTTAATAAAAAAAGAGGGGGCGGGGGGGGAAGGGACTAGTATGTAAGTAGAACTATCTGAAAGCAGCAGATCTGAGTGCCTTACACCAGCTGCTGACTGAGACAAAGAGGAGCATTATGAGAGGCACAATAAATGTGTCTGCTATCTCTGCTCTCAGTTGCAGGGCACACACAAGCCATCACAGTAATGAATTTTGAAGACTGGAGTTCGGACTTGGGGAATTTTATAGAACACAGTTGTTCTATCAGAGTGTTGTCTTGCCAGCTGCGTGATGCTAGTCTGGTTTCCATGGAGTGTGGTCAGCTGGGGGAGACAAATTTAGTCCCTAAAACAGCATTTGGGGCAGTAGTCTCTTCTGTGGTTTCTCCCTCTCTGTTTTAAATTCAAGTTTGGTAAGGAGGAAGGTAGTGGGGAAAGAAGTCACCATCTTAAATTAAAAGCAGTTTTAGCCCTAATCAAAAGTGCAGGCCTCATTAGAAGTCATGGTGCAGTACAAATTCAGTGTGTGAATAAGCAGTTTATCCCTATAAACAATGTAAAGAGATTTTTCCTCTCAATCTTACCCTGCTGTCTGGACCCATCTTTGGCATTGTCCTGCTTGCCTGCTGTTGGCAGGGTGTGCTGTACAAGGTGCTGAGCACTGGCCACTTGGCCACCCTCTCGCTGCTGCCAGTCTGTCCTGTCAGAGACACGCTGCTCCCACCTGCTCATCGCTCACACCTGTTCAAGGTGGTGTTAATTTGATTCATTTTGAACAAATGGCCCTGTGGTGCTGCTCAGATTCTGGGATGTTTAACTGAAGGCCTTGGTGTTCCCTGCAAACGCGTTACCAAATGCATTACCGAAGGAAATGCGTTACCAAATTTGACAGGCTTTAATTAGAAGCTGTTCCTTTCTTTTTAAAATTTCTTTAAAATGGGTTTTCTTCTAGCATACCATAGCATTTTTACCAGATTTTGTACTCAGTCTGGATGCTAATGTATAAATGCTGTTCTTACCATCCATATAAGAAATGGAAATACTTACTATTTTGTTAAAGAAAAAAATCTCATTGCAGTAATTTAATATCAGGCTCCTACCTGTTGTTTGGGCAAAAAGGGAAAGTTTCTAATTTACTCAACAACATCTAGAGATTTTTTTGTTTTCTGTAAACACCCAAGTTGACTTTCCATGGATATTTAATTGCCTGTGTTCCTGTCAGGAGCTGCTCAGAAGTCAGTAGGTGCCTACATGGAATTTGTAATTGCTGTAATGGAATTCTGTATTGGAGTCCTCAGAAGTGATCAGAGATACTGCAGGGAGAAGAGTGATTGCAAGTGGGTGGGAGGACAGTATCACTGTTTCACTTTAGGTGGTGAAAGCTTTATCTTTTGGCATTGGTATTAACTTAAATTTTTTCAAAGACAAAAATGAAGGAGATTGCTCACAGAGAGGAACTGGCATGATGTGGTTTACTTTTAAAGTTTAGGATATGAACACTCTGTAGGTGGAGGTTTCTACTGGCAAAATACAAAGGCTGAATTGAAAATGCAGAAGTTCACTGGTCTGAAGACGATTTCTATGAGAGGTCTTTGTGATAAAGGCTCCTCTCGTGACACTGGAGCAGTTGCAGGGGCTTCTCAGTTAACACTTTGGTTCTTTGGAACAGGAGAGGTCTGGGTGTCTGTCCTAGAGCATTTGCAGCAGGGCACAGTTTTTGCTATTTAGAGCTGAGATGGAAAGTTCCTATTTAGCTTTGGTGCCAGAGTCTTTAATAGAAATCATGGCTTGTGGTGTATTATAGGTCAGCATGTATTTGCTCGTTTATATTATGCTGACTAAATTGGCAGAATGCTTATTTTTACTGGTAAACATTCAGGAGGTTTTCTCCGCACTCCTTTTTCCAACAAAATGGTATTTGTCATGTGTGGAATTAGGGCAGCATTTTATAAATCATCCGCCTCAGCGATGATGTGAAAATGTGTGGTGGTATACAAAGATTTCCATTGTCAGGTACCTCAGCTCTGTGGGTGGAGTTAACTTCATCCTAATTTTAGGTCTGGAAATTATGGCTGTGTAGAAAACAAAATGCTTCTGGCAGTGTAAGGAAAAATACAAATTTTAAACTCCAGCAAAGGTGGCTATTTCAGAGATACTACCAGAATAGGTAACTCTGGTTAATTTAGCTCTTCTACAGATCCCTGATGAAGCCCCAAAAGCATTTTTTAAACATCTTTAAATCCCTGTGAGGTCTAAATATGGCCTGTGGCTGTAAGGATGTGAGTTCCAGTAAAGTCTGTAAGTGCTGGTGAAGTGTAGCACTGTGCTTCAGGTGATACAAGCAGTGAGACATTTAATTGAAATTAGAAAGGTGCTGTGGTCACGCTTTGACGCCTGTTATCAATGATATGTCAGTGTGTTTATGCAAAGGCAGCTCTATCATTGCTGAAATTATTTATACACAGCTCCCATATTCTGGTAAGTGTTAGATTATGTGAAAATTTGTAATTCACTCAGGAGCCTACCCCCAGTCTGCCCGGATGGAAATTAGCACTATCCAATTGAAATTCTGTGATTCCTGTGCTGAAGAATTGTGCTCTTTGTTCACAGCTCCAAAAACACAGTTTTAAAGTACTTAAAACTTGCATTAGCAAGTTCAATTTTTTCCCCCTAATTTTTCCCTTGCATAGTTATATACCAGACAAGCTTGTTTTGGACGGCTTTTTGTAGAGGGAATCATCTGAGAATGTGAACGTTTACCCAGTTTTACATCTTGGATATTTGGCATACATGTGAACTGTAGCTCTGGAATTTATAACCACAACTATAAGAAAAGGAACAAAGCTTATTTCACTGTGAGTAGTCATGGTTTGCAGAGTGAGGTAATCAAAGCTCAGTGTTGGAACTGCAGCCTATGAAAAGGAATGTTTCTGAGTAAAAAAAGCTGCTGCAAAGATGAGTTAGCTCAGCCTTTCAGATCATCTGGGGTGAGCTGCCTTTTCTCACCTTTTTGTCCCAGCATAAAGCCCTGCAGTGTGGTTTATGATGCCTTGTTATGGCACAACCATGTTAAAACGTGCCTGTGCAGTTGGGGAAATTTTTGACAATGTTGGGGGAATTTTTTATGCAGGCGTGTTTGCAAAGCGTGTTATTTCACTTCTCTTTTCCCTGCTGTGCTCACTCTCCGTTGTGTTCTCCCGTAGGTGAGGCAGCACTGAGAGGTGAGCCCCGAATGCAGCCCCTTCCCGTGTCCCCTGCGCTTCCCAACCACCGGACGGGCCCCCCTCCCATCAGCCCCAACAAGAGGAAGCTCAGCTTGGACCAAGGGGATGAGGAGCTAGACTGTGAAAACGACCACGCCTCTAAAATGAGTCGGATGTTCAGTCCACATCTGTAAGTGTCTCGCTATTTAAGGTTATCCTCTGCATCTCTCTGGGTGCTCAAATCATGCCCTGGCTAAAAGCTCTGCCCTTGATTTTTCTTTTGTTCCAGCCTGTGTGGGAGGGAGATCTGCTTAAAAGCTGCTGCGATTAGACGGGGTTTCTTGTTTTCTTTTGTTTTCGTACAGCACGAAGTAACAGGAATTAGCTCAGCTATTTATAGTAAAACCCAGGCATTCACTTTGCAGTTTCTAAAGTATTGTTCGGTTGTTCTTTGTAATCTGCCCCTTTCACTTCCCCGATTCTGGGCACTCTGTGCGGATGGGGGTGGGGAGGCAGGAGGAGGAGAAACAGAAATGCTTTGCATTTTTTTGAGGCCAGGAGCTTGTGAGCCAGCTGCTCCCTGGTCTGCCTTGACAACTGGGCAAGCTGCAGTTGTTGCTAAACATTACTGAGGGATTGCAGTGCGCTCTGACAGTCAGATGTGGAATGTGTCCGACAGGTAAGGTGTTGGTGAGTGAGGTGCGTGTGTTGGGCAATCAGCAAATGCTATTCTTGCTGTGTTCTCATTCCTGGGAATCCAAGCCTGGTTGGCACAAAGTTCAGACTTAGAGAATTCCTTTCATTCTTGACTGGAGGAAGCCATGGAGCGGTCCAGCAGCCTGATGCCTGGCCCTGCTGCCTCAGCTCCTGCAGCCCCGGCATTCCGCGCATTCCACGCTACCCCGGACTCTTGTGTGCAGTCCTGAGATGTGGACAGAGGTATTTATCCTCAAATAAATCACCACAGTGTTAGTCAGAGGCTGGACCTGTAGTCTGCACTCTTGGAATTTGTTACCAATCGGGAATCCAGCACTGAAGTAATGCAAAACAGTAAAAGCTCACAAGCTGAAAGAGGCTTTACAACATACCTCCTTCTTTTGCCTACAAATTTAACTATTTGTAGCCTTTCTGTGCAGCAGAGAGTGCTGGTACTGGAAAGAACTATGTGCTGTGTTCCGTGGCACCCATGCATTACACAACCAGAGAGATTTATGGCATTTTTGAAACATTATGCAACTTTATGGGGAAAAGTGTGATTTCTATTTTTTTAACAAAACTCATTTTCTAGTGATGAAATAAAACACAGCTGGCACATATGTACATTATAACACTTTATACAGTGGAGGCCATAAAAATAATGAAGTCTGAACCAGCAGACTCTTGTGCAACCAAGGTTGAAAACTAAAAGATACAGGCAGTTATTTCAATGATCCCTTACACATGCATTAAAGCTATCCAATAGTTTCCAGTATGGTATGTTTTTATGATTCTACTCAATGGATTCTTTCTGTGATTTTGTACATGAAACATGCATCTTCTTATAATAAAAAGCACTGGTTTTCTGTCCAGAGTTCATGTGATTTAAGGTGTTTCAATTAAACCATCTGCTGCAGATGAATTATAACCTAAAATAGCATCCATGAGGCCATCTTTTTTTCTACTTTATTTTGTAAGTTTGATCTGGCCATAGGAAAATACGCTTTCAATGGAATATTACAAAACCTGGAACTTCTGTGATGCATCTGAAATAGCTGAATGCCTGTGTATTTCAGATATATCAGAAAAGTTCACAAACATTCTTTAAATTTTACTCCCATTTCCCTGCCACCACAGTCAATGAAGTTTTTTTTTTTTAATGTTTTCCCTCTTTTTTAGATTATGATGTTCTGGTTTAACAAATGAAATGGATTACTCAAACTCTGTGGAACTGTCCTAAAAATTTTGGTTTGGAGATGGGAAGTGTGTTGTAGAAGCTTGAGTTTTTCACAATAAGGAAAAAGACAGTAGGTTTGGGGAAATAGATATTTTATAGAACACAGTAATGGCAGTGTGTGACATGGAGGTTCTAGAAAGTACAAATTCGACAACATTTAATTTAGAAAACCAAATCTGTAAGAGATGTGGAGTGTAACGTGGGGAGACTAGATGGCACAATATCTTTGGTGATAGCAAAGCCATTGCTGTGACTCAAACTATAAAGAGAAGTTTGAGTCTCCTTTTCAGGACCAAGTCCCCTGAAAGCACAGGATGAAAGAGCTGGAGGTACAAAACCTGGGCCCAGCGGCCGTGATCAGTATGAGGGTTGCAGACTGCACATCTCTGCTCAAACGTGTGTAAATCCAGCCTTCTCTGGCTGAATGCCTCCAGCGATTCCTAGTGGCCAGATGGGCAGACCATTTTCATTTGGAAGTCAGTGCTGAGAAGACAGAAGTCTTTATAACCTCCAGCAGCTTTTGGTCAGGCATTTGCGTCTTTGTGATGGTCTTTGTGATGGTGCCGGTAGAACTGGGAAGCAGCTGTGTATTCATCCTCTTAACACCAGCATCCTGTGGTTGGAAATGTAATTAAATGGGACAAGAATTGTATGTTTGCTTCATTATGAATGGTAGAACCTTTCAATAGCAATTTGGTCTTAACTCTTAGGTAGCAGCACCCCACTGTACTTCAGTGGGAATGAATCCATTTAAAGGCTTTGAATATTTTATTAGAAATCCAGTTACGTCAGCCTTTTGTTTGGAAATGGAGGGCTTTGGGATATTCCCTGCTCAGGTGTAACTCCCTGAAGCATGGTCTGTGAGTGTTTTTACTTTTATTGTGGAAAAACACAACTATTGGAGTACAGTGTCCGGAGCAGAGTGAATCAAATGCCCTGGCAAACCTCCTGGGGTTCTGAAATATGTAATGGAATTTCTGTGCAAAGAAAATTTATCAAAAGCTGTTTTCAAAGGAGATAATTCTCGGCTTTAAGATAATAAAATATACTTGAGACCTTGTGGATTAGTTTTTAAAAATCAGTACGTGGTGCTGCCTCCCTTACTTATATATACTATAAAGCTTTTATATTTTTGTGATGATAGAGGTTGTGTACTCCCAGCAGCTCCTCACGTGGAGAGAATGAGTATTTGCGCCCCTAATTAATGACAGGTAATATGGAATTCCTTTATTTGCATTTCACACTTCCTGGTGTGTCCCTCAGGTATTTTACTTGAAATGCATTCACTGAAGTTTAATCTTGCTGAAGTAAAAGGGGCTTCTTGCACCACGCTCCATTTTCTGGTGCTGTGTGAAGTAGAAGCACTCTTGTTCTGAGCCTGGGGTTGAAGCACGCCTTTGTTTTCACGTGAATTCACTAAACACACTCTGATTTACAGGAGAGTGGTCAGGCACTGGGGTTGTGTGCGAACGGTGTGTGTGCGGGCAGGGCAGGGTGGCTGCGCTGCTCCACCTCAGGGCTGCCTTTAGGGAGGCCGGGGGGGGTCAGCGCTACCCGGCACGGCCCAGCCTGTCCAAGGGTTCCCTCTCTCCCTCCTCTCGGGTTCTCTGCCTCCCTCCCTCCCACTCTCTCCCGGTTCCGCATCCCTGGGAATACAAAGAGCGCCTTGTCCCAGCCAGGCACACACAGCCCTGCCCAGGATGCGCCGCCGCCCTGAGAGTCCCCAGCCCCCATCCATCGGCCAGAGGTGCCCGGGCCGGAGCGTTTTAAAGAGAAATAACCATTTCAGTTCCTACTGTCACCTTTAGTTTTGTTTGCTCATGGAGTACGTCAGACTGGAAGTTGGGGTTTGGGATGACAAGGCTCGTGGACAGAGTATTTTCTGCTTATTGGGGTTGCCATTTGATTCGTTGGCATTAGGGTTGCAACAAAAATCAATTTCTGTACAAAAATCACCTTGTGGCCAAATGTTTGCAGCTCTTAAGCTGATGTCTGAGGAATAATCATCTCTTGGTTTGTGTGATATATAATTTGGCTTTTTCTTATAATAAAGAAAGGTCTGCACATGAATAAGGTACTTTAATGTGTCATGCAAAACGATGTGTAGTTTCAGGCATAAACCATCCAGACCCAGACTCTTCTGTTTCAAATTCTGGTTTGTCTTCTCTTTTGTTACAAAGAATCATGTCAATCCCCCCCATAAGACTCCTGAAGTGTGGAAGCTGCCCTACACCACAAGTTTTTTACCATGAACATCCAATGGCATTTGCTCACTTTAATGACACTGGGATAGAAATCACCATGGCAACCTTTAAAAAAATTTATCCTAAAAGTGAACTGTATTTAAAGACCACAAAATAATTCATGTTAGAACAGGTTTTTTCATCCAACCTTGTCCTCAGAGCAGGGTCAGCTGCATCTTCTTCAAGCTTGCAGTAGCTCAAAGCCAGAAATGTTAAGATCTGAACTACTCAATAAAACAAGGCTCTCCTCATTAGAGGAGGACTCTGTCACCTTCCTCCTTACCATTCCCTGAGCCTGGTTGAGAATCCAGAGTGGAAATGTTCTGCAGAAAATCAGGTCCTCGTTGTGGAGAGGCTCCAGCTCCAGCAGGGCTTGAAAAGATGCAGAATTGGCTTGCGGAGGTAGCGTGGGAGTCGTTAGAGAAGTTCTTTCCTGCTAACTACTCCTTTTTGGGTTCCAAACTTCATGTGGTGCTAAGAAATATGTTTGCACTATCACTTTATTGTGACAAATTGGAATTGGATAAAACCCCCAACACACAATTCCGAACACCCATGGTGTTTCTCGTTTGCTGGGTGAAGCTTATTCACTCAGTCCTCTTCAAGAGCAAATATGCTCTTGAAGTATTTTACCCTTCACCTGGGGCTCTCAAAGCAGTCCTGTTGAAGCTGAACCTGGTAATGCCAGTGGAACTGATACAATGTGACCCTTGTTGACTAGCTGGACAGAGAATCACAAGGCAGGTTTCAAACTGCTCTTCCTAATTTTTTTTTCTTTGCTTGAATGATGGACTGAATCAATCAGATGTATTTTCTTATTTACTAATGGAAATTGCACAATACACAGAATTACTGTTCAGTTGTTTTCAAGAAACATACGTTTAATTGAACCTTCAGAAATGGACTTGAAAAAGCCACCATACCTCAGTTAATATTTAACACTGAGTTTTACAATTCTTAGCCAGGGGCGAATTTCAGAAAGCACTCCACTCCCTTTCAGTTCAAGCCCGTGTGAAAGGTTTGTTATGAACATTTCCAGGGCTAAAAGCAATCTGATTGATAGGTCTTTTTGCAAAGGACTGATAAGCTATCTGTCAAAGTTTGGGTATATGCTGAAGTACTTGAAAAATCAAGTAATGTTAGCTCAGGTGTCTCCTCCACTTGCAAACAGAAGGGATTTGTTAGCCAGCTCCAGATTTCTGCTTTGATATCATGTTTCCCACTTTCATTTTACATCTCATGTGGAGGAGCATAACCCTTCCATAGTGTGGCAAGGCTCCAAGATGCCTTGTGAGGGGAAAAGCTGTTTTAGTGTTGCACAGGAGGTCCAAGCACCCATACACGGAGGTTTGAACGCCTGCTTAGGGAAGGTGCCTGGGGGCCTGTGCACACAGGGATGGAACATGAATCACCTAGTTGGAAGGGACCCATAAGGATCGTTGAGTCCAACTAGTAAGTGAATGGGGAATCCCTTGAGCCCTGGTGTTGCATTTTTACCCCAGGGTGAAAGTAAAATTTTACACTGTGTGAATTTTCATATATTGTCATGGGCTGAAATTCAGCACCAATCTAAAAACCTGATATCTAAGCAAGAGGCAAGAAAAGAACCAGTAACCTTTGCAAATGTGTTCTAAATGTATATCCTAACCCCATGGAAACAAAGGTTTAATCTCACTTCTTTCTATTTAACCATTTTCCCAGATGTTTCCTGCAGTTTGACAGATGTGCTTTTTACTAGAAAGTTGTGCTCTTGAGAATTAGAATGTTGTGGACACAGTTGCTATAGACAATGACTCTGTGAGGGTAAGATTTGGAATAAAACCTCACATGAATTTCTCCTTGAATCAGTAGTGTTGTTCCCCGGGCTGGCAGTGCTGGGGCTGGAGGGTGGCAGGCACAGCCCGGCAGCTTTAACTCCTTGCAGTGGCACTGCCGGACCTGGCTGAACAAACGGCTGTGATTCCCAAACGTGGTCTGGGGGAGGGAGC
>JAWWES010000024.1:18330987-18388850 GCA_035583135.1 Lophotriccus pileatus | reverse complement strand
TAACTCCTTGCAGTGGCACTGCCGGACCTGGCTGAACAAACGGCTGTGATTCCCAAACGTGGTCTGGGGGAGGGAGCAGGGCTGTGATTCCCAAACGTGGTCTGGGGGAGGGAGCTGATGGATCTCCCGTCAGATTCCGGGGCCGCTCCCGGGGGACTCTTACGGTGCCAGGGCAGGTGGGCCGGGGTGATGGCCGGAGTCCGGGGGAGGGGGGGCCCTGCCCTGCACTGGGCCAGGACTGGGCTGCATTTAAGGTTTATCTGGAAAGAAAGTGAGGAGGAAAATAAAAGGGCTTCACTGCCATTGCAGTCTGGAAAGTTTGACCTCAGTGACGGGACTGCTTCTCCCAGAGGGAAGGGTGGACTGCTGGGACCCACGTGCTGCGGTGCTGAATCAGATCCAGCGTGGGCGGATCTGGTGTAGATGGTCCTGTGTGGATGGACCCCAGCGTGAATGGGTCCTGTGCGTGTGGATACTGTGAGGGTGGGCACTTATGTGGATGGACCCCAGTGTGAATGGGTCCTGGTGTGGATGGACCCCCATGTGGATAAATCCAGCAGTGGGTGGACAGCTGTGTGGGTGTACACCCATGTGGATGATCCAGTGTGGGTGGATCCCTGTGTGGATGGATCCCATGTCTGTAGCAGTCGGCTCACATTGAGCTGCCTCTGCATTTCTTACCTAACTGCACTGGCACTGTACACAAAGTGCAGCTCCTCACTCCCAATGTAAACGTTCCCGAAGCACGGCAGGGTGTGCCCATAACAGCAGCAGCTGTACCTGTGGGACCACGTGTGCAGGAGGTGGGATATGCCTGGCTTCCTGAGCAGAGCACAGGATACCTGGCGCGGAGGAGAGGGGTGGGTTTGGTAAGCCATAAAACAGCCTTCAGGGCGTGTGGGGAGAGCTTGGCGTGCTCCAGTTACTGCTGCATGTCGTGTTTCATGTGGCACACGTGTGCTGTGCTCCGTAAGGAGCAGTCACCTCATGGCCGAGTCTGACGTTCCTGCCACAGCCCTGCTTTTGCAGTCCTTGTCTCTCCAAGTAATTCGTCCCATCTGTGTGTGAGCCATGTGGGCATGACTGACATCACTGACGTCGAGCTGCCTGAATGATGCTTTGTGAATCTCTTAGTCACATTTTTAATCAGTAACTTTCATTATTCATAAACCAATACTTTAAAAGGGGGGAGGGGGGAGGAAAATGAGTACAATCCCCGAACATTTTTGCTTGTGGTTTGCTTTTCTAACTAAAGTCTCCTTTAAACCAGAAGCTGCAGTGGGAGGGTACTGTTGATTGCAGAGTGTGATGGGTAACTGAGCTGCAGAAGTGCCCGCTAAACGTGCAACTGCTGCTGGCGTTGCTTTGGTTACCAGCTTTTCAAAGGAGTTGTTTTACTATATTAGTAAGAATAGCTGTGCAATATACAATGAAGCTGTTACTGTATTTATAGTGCTTCTAGAGGTTTTGTTAATTCAGACTTTATTAGCAATTACAAACAGTTTCAATAAACTTCTAATGAAATGTTAATTCCTGTTATAAAACAGCCTATGAAAAAGTCTAATTTCTTAAAACCAGTCATTTATACACTGTTCTCAGTCTAAAGGCCTGAAGAGCCTGGAGGTTCTTTGAGAGTTATTGAAATTTCTGTATGAAGGTGAATTATTGTACTGTGCTTTTCCTGCTGCACATCAGCTAATGTTACAGTGTGTATCTGATGGATAGAGACCACAGTTCATAAGCTTTAAGGATCCAGGCCCTTTTACCTCTTTCTCATAAGACCTACTGAAGCTGGAAATTAGGCACAGTTAATTCCAGCACTGTAACCTTATTTTCAGCGATGGGGTGGTGTTGTTAAAGCTCTTAATAAATAAACCTGCCATTCTCATGTTGTTGCTATTTTTTTTACTTCACACATCATCTCATTGAAAAAAAATTTTATATGCTCCTCTGCTGTAAGATTTTCACTTGATGCGTCTTTTATATGATGTAACTAAGTAAAATCCCATAAACTGGTGAGAACTAGGCATTCACAGATTGACTTAAGCTGGCGCCCACTTTTACAAAAACAGTTCCATGACAGGCATTGAGCGATGAACAAAGATATTTTTTCCAAATAAAAGAAAGTAGAAAATATTGTGAGGAACAGCCGAGTGAATCCTCTAAGAAAATGTAACTGCCATTTTTCATTTCCTCTGACAGTCCTGCACAGCTTCACCACGGAGTTTTTCCAGAGCCTGTAGAACAGACTGGTGCACCCTGGCAGTACTGAGCACACGTGTATGTGGCTGATCTTGCTGCACTGGGACACGACCCACTGCTGTATTTTCTGTTGCAGCCTTGCTCTGACGTTGGCCCGTGGTATCCTCTGTGTGATCATAAATAGTTCTTACAGTATTTTCCAGTGACTCGGTATAAAAGGTTTGCTGCATGTGCCAAGTTGAACTTCAAAAGGATGTTAATATGGCTGAATTATAAAAGCTGCACGTGACCCAGCTCATGAATTGGTAGAGTGTAGGAGGAAATGTCTGCCAGAGGTGTTTGGGTGGGCAATGCAGTGGGTACAGATGAACCCCTTTACAGCTGCCTCTGAATTTTTCCAGTAACTCCTCTGATCTTCGAGCTGTTTGCCTGGAAGCCTCTTTGCTCTTTCCCTATGCTGTCAGATTTTCCTTCCTGCTTGTTAGAAACTTTAGGGGAAGTTTAACCTCATTTTTTTATCATTTGCTTTTCTGGAAGTTCTCCCCTCCAAACATTCAGAGTGCCTTATGAACTTGAAACGATTCAGATTCCTGCACAAACACTTTTGGTTTCCCTTGCAGCAGTGACTTGCCTTTCTAGATCCTGTTCTGTTGATCCCAGTAGCTGCATTACCCTGCCTTGCTCCCCAGAAGTGAGCACTGACAGACTCCCTCTGCTTCACCAGCTTTGTTTGACTGTCTCAGAATATGTTATTGTGCCTCCAAGTACCCAGCTACTATGGTGACTTCTCTAGAGTTTACTTTTGAGATAGAAATGAAGTCTTAGTTGTGGGTCCTGCCTGGCAGCTGTGGGATTGAGTTTCTGGCATGCTCTGATGTGTCTGAGTTTTGCACTTTTACTGAAACTGCCTTCCAAAAAAGTGCTCTCTAAACTGCAGTAGCAGCATCTCATGAAGACAGACCACATCCTCTGCAGTGCCTTTCTCAGCTTCCCAAATGTTCAATTCTTCTGTCTTTTGTTCTTCACAGTTGGCAGAAATAGTTCTTCCGTTATGCATTTTTCTAGTATGTTGTGCAGGATTTTCCAAAGGCAGCTGAAGCTACTGTTGTTCTTTCAAGAGGGAGTTATGGAGGGGTGGCTGATTCAGATAAATCTCAAAGGTTAGTTACTTGTGCTGTCTCTTTCCCAAGAACTGTGCTGTTCCTAGGCAGAGTTGGCAGAGGGAAGCCAGAGATACCATCCCTTGCAGGTTAGAGGACCCGAAAGTTTCTCCTCTTTGACTAAGGGATGAATACTTTTTGTCCTCAATCCTTGAAAATAAGTCAGAGCTGATGGCAGCTGTACTCAGCTGTTGGTTCCCACCTCGAAGGAGTTAAACAAAGCTTTGAAGATGTGAAATGGGATTATGTTTATACTCCAGAAATCACTGTACATTTTAGGAAATTTTTTAAGCTTACTGCAATAAGCAGTTAGACCCAGACACTTGTTACTGTGGTAATACTGAAATGCTGGAACTTTCTGTTGTTCTGGCTCCAATTTTTGAATAATTAATAATTGTTAAAATTTACTTAATCTCCTAACAGGCTAATTCATGTTTACAGTTGGCTCAGCAGGATTAATGACATCACTTACCATTCCAGAATTTTTCTGGATATTTACTATGTGTTAAAATTTTGTTGTTTGTGTCTCAGGTATGGTTTAATTTCTCAAAAAAATTCTGGAACTTTAGAATGAGCCATCAGGCATACCAAGAAAAATGAGAACCTAAATGTAGGAGTTGGAGTAGGTTTGGGGTTGAGCAAACAGGCAGTAGTGGTGCAGAGCAGAGAGATCAGTGGGCAGTTTTTCCCCCCTTCTTTTTTGAAAGTTGAATTACAGGTAACCTGCAGCCTGTACCTATTGCAGTGAGGTAACTTTGTCAGTGCATTAAATGTGCACGTGTTCCAGCAGTGATGTAACTTTCAGTTTAATGAAAAGTTTTACTTGTGGATGGAATGAGTGATTACTTTTATGAAGAAACCAGTGCTACCTTTTAAAACAATCCCATGAGTGTTGGAGCAAAGATTGACTGAATGTTACAGAAAAAATTCCTGTGAGAAAATAAGTAGGATCTGAGGTTGTGCTAATTGATTTTACTGTACATTTGATTTAGATTTCAGTTTTGTGGGTTTGGCTTTGGCCTGAGTTCTTACATCATGTGGTTCTCTTGCATTCTTTCATACTTGTGAGTATTAAGCCTTCAGGAAGAGAAGCTTGTCTGTATCTGAAAATTTGTGCTTGGTGCAGGCAGTAATGGGACATTATGCATTGTCCTTTATGCATTTCACAGCTTATTACTGATTACTGTGAAATCTGTCCTCCTTGTTGATTCCACTTGTGACAATTTTGTCTGAGACTTTATCTCTGAAAATCCTGTTTTGATGGGAATAAATATAGAAAGTCTAACCTGTGTTTGTTTATATGCAGGATTATCCTGTTTGTTATTTTCAGCGGTTTACACGTCTCATTTCAAAGGTCTTTCCATTAGCTCTAGCACTAAGCTGAAAAAAATATCATTAATTGAAACTTTTTAAGGAAAGGAACTACAGAATTCCAACTAAAGAGGAGTGGGGAGAGCAGGGAAAATTGGTGTGGTTGATGCATATGTGATTTGGACTCTGAGAGAACTTGTATAAATATGATGCTTAATTTTTCAGACTGGGGCTGGTGCTTAAGGTAAAAATTCAAAAGAACAAAAGCTCTTTTCTGGGAGGAGTTAAGTTTAATTATTGGTTGCTGGAGAAGTTTGAGGCAGTGCTTGAAATCCTGGGTGGCTCTTAGGAGTGGTTTGTAGCCTGAGGCAGAAAATGAAGGCTCAGCTGCCTCTTTCTGTCGTTGTTAAACCACACTGGGATGGGCAAAGGACTGGAGGATGTTCCAGGCCAGGCCAGAGCTCTGGGACAGAGCCCTCTGCAGCCCGCTGGCCCCAGCAGGACCAGAGCAGGAGACAGGGATGCTCCAGTGCTGCTTCCAGAAAGGCCTTCGTGGGAGAGCAGCTGCCAGCTTGCCCTGTGGGTTGGTACGAAAACATGAGCTGTAGTTTGGCCAGATTTCCTGCAGGGATGAAGATACTGTGGAAGTAATGCAAAATATCAGCAGTGGCAAAAAAGGGAGGACGTTCATTAACTTCCTTGGGAAACCCTATAGTGTGTCCAGGTTCTGTGGCAGGAGTGATTCCTGCAGAAACAATGATCTCTGCAAGTTGCCTCTTTGAAGGCCTTTTGGAATGGAGTACTGAGCCATAAAAGGAAGAGGCTACTTGAAGGAACTGCGAAGCATAAAGTTAATAAAGTTGAATGGGAAATTCTGTATTTATATATTTAGATGGCAGTCATTCAGAGATGTAGTTTGAAGAGGGCATTGGGCTGTTTGGAGTATTTTTTCATGTTATAAATTCTTCAGATAATTGGCTGACAGAGCAGAGTGATATTACTTTCAGGTTTTATTTGGGTTGTTGGGGTTTTTTTTAGTGAATTCAGCTTGCTTAAAAAAATCTGAGTAAAGAACACTCAGCATTTTTCACTATGCATATGCATCATTGTATTTTGAAATACCATCTTAAATTCTAGTTTTCCCACCTCACAGTAACACAAGTAATGTAGGTAAAAGTAGATACTTTTGCAGGAAATGATCCCCATCATGTGGAGCAGATATTCAGTATCAGTGGATTATAAATCCTTAACAAATAAATCTTTAACAAAAGCAGCTGTCCTCTTTCAGACTTCAGAGGTTGTGAATAAAGGCAGTAAAAGATGTCAGAAAACAAAAATCTTAAAGATGCTAAAATATTTAAATCGTATTTGACTTGTTACACGAATGGAAGTTTGCTCATAAGCATTATGTTTGTTTAAAGAAAACATTTGACATGGTTGTTCTTTGTGCAAGTGAAACACACTCCTCTGCACAACCATTTCAAGTCAGAGCTCCAGTCCTGCCAGAGAGAGTGCAGTTTCTTCTCGGAGGTACAGCAATGCTTTTGGCAAGTGTTCCTTAAGGATCTGCAGGCTGGAAGTGAGTGCAAGCAAAAGTGTCCCCTTCGCTGGGCCTCTTTTTTCCCTTTTCCTTCAACAGCTGGCAGAGTTCTCTTGTTCCTGTAGGAGAGTGTGAGTTACCACCGCTCTGTGCCAGCGACAGAACAGCCATGGCGGAAGGTTCTGCAGCAAAAAATGCCAACAATGCTTTTTAGTACCTTTGAGCTGGTTCTGAGGAGGGCTGGAGCGCTGCTTTCAGTCAGAAATTTCCTTAGAACCAGACTGCAGCAGCACTGCAGTCAGGATGTGTGTGGTTTTGGTATGACATCCACTCGAGCACATGATGCTTGGTAAGTGCTGGAGTCCAGGTTATGATTCACTGGGAAGCAGCATGGAAAACAATTGTCTGTTTTTCAAGTGTTGGAGAAATTAATTTTAGGTTGGAATTGCGTGTAATTTTGCTAAAATAGACCTGCAAGTAGCTGGAATTACCTGTGTTAGCAGGGAGGAAGGGTGGGGGGTGTGACTGGTGGTCTCACATTGGGAATTGCTACTTTTTAAGCCCGTGGAGTTGCACTGGCATCTACCCCACTGCACATGGAGTCCAGGGTTGCATTTGCTGGGTTTTAAGACAAAGTGGAGTCTGGGGATGGCAAAGCCATTTAGACAGCTGGATTTATTTGTAGTATATGTTTTTAAATTCTTTTTTAAGCTTGGTCAAAAATCCTTCTTTATAATTTTCTGCCCGTGTGTTTGACCTAAGAGCTGCATCTTTCCTTGTTCTGTGCATGAGGAATGTTTAAGCTGATGGACTTCAGTGAAATGTAACTATCTTCACACACATGCAGTTTCGATGCCCCCTCAGATAAAGTCTAATAGCAAAACAAGAATGACTTCTCTCAATAATAATAATTAATGATTTTAAAATTCCAACAATATTCCAAACAACAAATATTCCATTTCTAATAGAAAATTATTACTAAAGTGTCATTTTAAACTAAAATTATTTGATAATGGGAAATTGATGAATACCCTATAAGTAATTTTAAGTACAATTGTCTTACAAGTGGAGTCAGATATCTGTAGGATTTGATGCTTATATTTAAACAGGAGGGACTAACAAGTGCTGGTGTATTTTCACAAGGGCAGAGCTATCATGTTACTGTCCTACATGGTGCTGCAACATTTCCAGCTGGGCTCAGAAAAAATAAGGTCTGACGTGGAAGTAGAAACTTTAGGTATTTTTCTTTTTTTTGCAAAGACTATATAGTTGAAAGTAGATGAATTGAGGAGAGAATCTTTGAAGAGTGGAGTATAAAACAGATCCCTAGCCAGAAGAGGGTTGTTCTAATTTAGGAAGAGGGTATTATTTGCCTACAGAAAGGGCTGGGCCTGCTGAGATTGCTGAGATAATGCAATAATTTTAGGTGTCTTTAGGGAAAGTCTGCCTGCTGTACTTGTTCCTGGCATCAGGCTGATCCCACTGACCAGTTTCTTGGTCCCTTCCAAAAACCTTTGCAGGAAAGTGTTGTCGGAGTTTCTTGTGCTTTGGTTTTTGTTAGGGTTGGGTTTTTTGTTTGGTTTTTTGTTGGTTTGGGTTTTTGGGGGGCAGCAAAACTATCAGTTCACCCATATTTAGGGCTGTGACTTTATTCGTTTAAAGTGAGGATAAGTGAAGTAGGTGCTGTTGTGTAAAATGGAAAGTTTATTTTGCTTGGGAATTTCAGTAAGTTTATTCATCAGTGTGGTCACTTTACAGCCCCACCCCCCAGTAAATGCAGCACTAAGTTGTTGAAAAGCGAGTTATAAGACAAAACCCCCAAACAACTGGTGTAGCTACAGTTTTTGCCTAATTTTACAAGTATTTTTGGTGGAGGAAACGAAATTTTCCCCTTGAAAATCAACTAGTGCTTATTAAAGCACAAAAATTCTGAACAGAGATTATTCTTTTCTTTGAGAGAGTGAAAAGTAGGAACGTGCTGGAGCTGTAGGTGATTTTGCAGCCTCCAAATGGTCATTTAAATTGTAGTAGACCAGATAATATTTTGTTGAAAACTAAGAATTTGGCTTGCAGCCACCAAAGATTCTGCATTGCAGCACGAAGAACAAGCCATTCCTGCACAGCCTTCCTTTAAACAGTGATTTTTGCCGTGGCTCCTGGTGTTGCTGTTTCCCAGGATATCTCATGGCTGCTGAGCTATTTCTGAAGCTCCCTGCTTGCTTCCTTGGGGTGGGGCAGGAGGGTTTGGTTGTGTCCAGGAGCTGTTTCCGTACTGTAATTCAAGAGGAGGCTACTGTATGTTAAATATAGAGTCCCTTGCGCTGCCATTCACTCACACGTGCATCAGTCGTTAGCTCAGAGCGCTGCCGTTCCAAACTTCCCTGCCCAGTGCTGCTCCCGCAGAGCAGTGCAATTGAAATGCTGGGAGAGCGATTCCTGCTGGGTTTGAGCTGCTTTGTGCTGTCCAGATCCAGCCTGCAAAGATGCCTGGGAAACACCCAGTGTTCAGGGACCATCTTGAGCACCAGCTGCGAGACCTTTCAAGGCCAGATTTTAGGGTCGGTTCTGCTAACCTGCAACTGCTGGTTTGCAATTAGCTGGAAGAGACAGGCAGTAGATGGGGGGGCAGAGCAGGGGGATCCACAGGGTTACAAATTGTGCTGTTATGCTGTGGACTGTTCCCTCCTGAGCATGCCAGGGGAATCTGCTTGTGGGCTGTGTCCTGAGGTTCTCAAGTCACTGGCTTGACATCATATTAACCCCATCTTTACCACGATAAATGAAATTTGATTCAGGCAGCAGTAGCAGATTTCTGTACAACTACATGACTCCTGAGCAAGCTGAACTATAGCACTGAAGAATTGTGAGAAGTTTCTCAACACAGCAGAGATCTGGATCCTCACCTCCAGGAGGATGATCACTTTTCTAGCTCTTACCAGAGAGGGGCCACAAAGATATGGGAACAGGTTTTATTTGAATAAAGTGTTACATTGGGAAAAAAGGGTTTTTGAACAGAGATGAACTTGGGAGTGGCATGAAGATGATGAGCAGGGAGCAATGTCTTTTTCTCTCTCCCTATACAAGAATCAGGGCAAGAGCAGACCAAGCCAGATTTTAGGTTAAAAAGAAACAAAAAGAGCCTGTGTGGAAATGGTACTAACAAAGTATGTAGTTTAGACTGTGGAATCCATGACCACAGGATGCTGGTGAGGCTGAAAGATTTAGGACTGGCCAGGATCCAGGATAGAATCACCACGGGACATCCCACACCCTGTTTGCGTGTTTTTGGGGTTCCTTATTTCCCTCCACTGGCAGGGCTTTTTTCCCCTCAGCTTTCCTTTTGGAGACACTTTCTCAGATATTGAAGCAGGCATTAGCTTTTTGAACTTGTAACTTACTTCAGTATTGAATTGATTCCTTTTCTGTCTCTGCCTAATATTCATCAGCATTTTTAAAGGTTGCTCCTGCATATTAATTTGCTGTGATATACTTTAAAAGATGGGGGGAAAACCACTTTGGATTTTACCCCCTTATATACAAGACACATAGGGCACTTCCTTAGTACTTCAAGAATCTTCTGAAGACAGGTTTTATTTTCCACAAAGCCAGCCTTCTCCTCTGGTGGTTTCCTGTGGGAAGGACTGATGGAGTTTGCAGTTTGACACTCAGGCACCAGTGCCTGCAAGTGTGTGAACTCTTACAACACTGGTACTCTCCAGACTGCCAGTGATACCCACCCCTCCCTGGGTGATGAGCAAAGTACCTTTCCCTTGAGTCACTGGTTTGCCTTTAATGACAATTATGTTGCTGTATGGAAACTGAAGTCTCTCATCCACAGGTAGAAACCCAGCTTTATTTCCATTGCAATGAACGATAGGCAGTTGTAATTAAATGATTCTGAGATAAGTGCAGTGTAGTTTGCTTTTCCTTCATTTTCTGCTCTGAGGATTTTGCTTGCTGCCTTGACTCACTGCATTTTTGCTGATACCAACCATGTCTTTTCAGCAAAATAAACTTTCCTTGGGCTTTAGGAGTGCTTAAAGAATATTGCAGTGTTAGGAGAGGGAGTGGGATTAGTAGTATGGTAAATGAGGAGGTGTCTGATCTTAAAAGAGTTGTTACTTTAACTCAGTGCATCTGAATGAGTATCTGAAGAAATTCTATGCTGAAGAAAAATGCAAATGTGGATGATTGGCTTCTCTTTGCAGGGAGGAGGCTGGATGGACCAGGGGTACCTCGCTGAGGGGTTGATTCTAGGCCTCCTGCAACCCAAGCAAAGTGCATTTCCTGGTGTTCCTTACAGGGATTTAATGCTGCCTATCTCAGAACAGCTTGGAACAACAGTAAGGCCTTTTTTCTTTCCTGCCGTAGAAACAAGACTTCCAACGGGGATTACCGGAAGGAGCACCGGGAGAGGAGTCGCAGCCCCATTGAGAGGGCAGCTGCCCCCACAATGAGCCTTCATGCCAATCACATGTACTCCTCAATCCCAAGCCTGAGCATGGATCAACCTCTAGCACTGACCAAAAGCAGCGTGGATGCAACCAGGGCAGTCGGCGTCGCGGCAACGCTGACTCCTGCGGAGCGGCAGCAGGTACAGGGGGCAGGAGCTGTGGGGGTGAGAGCGCTGGCTGCGACACAGTGAGCACCCCAGGTGTCAGCAGAACATTCTGTGGATTACAATGGGCAGGAGATACTGTTCCTCAGGCAAAAGGTTTTTTGAAAACACACAGTGAATGTCACAGCTCATCGTGTTTACGGTGAATATGTCACAGATGCGTAAATGTATCTGTCACAGATTTCTTGGCCTTTCTGCTTCCCCTGGCGCGTGTGTTTTAATGGGGAACGCAAAGTGTGTGGTTCAGGGAAGCCCCAGTACCTGCTGGGCAATGACTGATGCGATTTCCAGGTAGAGGGTATCATCTGTGCCCCTCTTGGTGATCCATGTGTGCTCCCCTCCTCTCTGTCCTGGCTCTCTCCCACCAGGACTAATGAAAAACGGGTGCAGGACAAAAAAGGGCATAAGAGAAAATTTTGCACTGAATGTTCCAGGTGAAAGAGGCTGGAATGATCTGAGTTGTTTTAGCGAGCCAAAAGCTGCATTGTTCAGAGCAATGTTGTGTCACTAAGTCATAATGACTTTTCCTAAAGCCAAGTAATTATTTTTGATTAATTTATACTTTATTTCCATATGCTGGAGTGGTTGTTGGAGGGGTTTTTGTGTTGGCTGGTTGGTTTTTGACTTTCTTGCACATTGCACTTGTTGTGCTTCAGAAGTGCTGACGATGAGCCTCTGCAGATTCTACAAGAGCAGTTAAGTGTCAGACTTGCTTCAATTCCTCTTACCAGTGGGGAGACAAAGCAAGAGAATTGAGTTGTGATGAGCTGCAGCACTGAGAAATGAAACTGGCTCATGTACCCAAATCCATCCTTCCTTCTTTCCCTCCTACAGTGATGCCCTGCAAAGGATGGACTCTTGGAGTAGATGGTTTTTCATATGCTTTTCACTGGAGGCATCAACTTCCCATCCACTGCAGGTTTCTGTGTGGGTTGGCTGTGTACACAGTCCCTTACATTTTGCTATGCCAACCCCCCGACTTTGCACTGCTGCTCTCTCACAACCCTTGGCAGTAGCTTGAAGAGCTGTTGTTCAGTGCAGGTCGGCTGTTCCTTGCTCTTGGTTATCAGAGATGACAGAGGAGGAAGGGACAGTCTCCAGTGACAACACTGCTGACCTTTGGCAGCATTACTGCTGTGTCCCTGTCAGCAGCTGCACCGCTGACATTCTCTCTGACCTGGGCTGATTCCTGCTGCCCAGCACTGGATTCCTCTGTCCTGTTATCTTTGATGGTTTGAATTAGATTACAGTCATTTTTCTTGGGAAAATAGGATGTTGAGGTAAGTCCTTGCTAAGATCACAGAATAAAAATCATACAAAATAAAAAGCCTAGTGATACAAAGAAACCTTAGGATTATGATTCATTGTTTGGTTTTGTGCTTTTTTTTTAACCTTAACATGTTGAACAGGATTTCATCTTACTCTGTTTCTAATAAACAAGTGGGGAAAAATTTCCTTCTTATTTTCAGCAGGGCAGGGTTATGCTGTTGTACTCACTGCTTCTAAATTCTCAATTTATCCTCAGTATTTTCATACAAGTGTCTGTATTCTGCTCAGTGCTCTGTACACACACACAGTCATAGCAGGGGACTCTGTAAGATGCCTTTTCCTGCATCTTGGAACCTTTGTGTGTTGGCACTTGAATTCCTGAGACATTATTACCTATCTCTCTCTACTTCCCACCACTTGCATGTCCAAAATACTCTTTTGAAAAGATTATCATACATACCCTTCTCAAAAAACACTTTGAAGAGTGTTGGTCTTGGTCATCTTGGTCCCTATAGAAAATAAATACTTCCACATGTGAAATGCTTACCAAAAATCAAATACTTCCTTTTTTTCCTTTATTCATTTTTTTTCACTTTGTTGGCAGTGCAGTGAGATGGGGCTAGCCTGTTGTGTAAAATTCCTGTTGTGTCCTGCCAAATTGTGTTAAACCTCCCTGAAAAGCTCAGCTCTTTTACTTTACAGGTCTTGCTCTTTGCTGGTATGAGCAAGACTTTCCTGGTCTTGCTCTTACTCTGCCTAAAGTACCACCAAACAAGGAAAACTCCCTCCTTCCCCACTGACCTTGTGTGGGGTAATGCAGTGATTTTTGTGGGTTTGCTTCACAGATTTGTAGAATGGACAAGAAGTTAAATTACATCGATTCTGTTAACTTTTGGGAAACTTAACTTGCATTGAGTATAATGGACTCTTTGTATCAGAAAATATACCAGTGATGCAAAGCAAATCTATTCCAATACCTGTGTTCTTTCCCTTCAGCCACCTGGAGAAACTGGGACATTTCTTTTCCCAAGGCCTTGTTTCAATGTAACATTTACATAGTAAACTACTATAAAAAGAGTATTTTATGTTTACACTTTGTACAAAGCATAGATGGCAGAGCTATGATGATGTAATATAGATTTGGGGGAATTTGCATGTGTTGAGAATGAAAAAAGATGGTGTTAATTAAGTAATGCTGGAAAGCAGATTAATTACAACAGGAAAGTACTTGTGGTCAAGACTGGCTCAGGAGCTCTTCATATTACATATTTTGTGAGCTGACTGCATTGTCTCTGCATTATGGAACACAGAATTAGAGCTAGGAAAACTCACCTTCTGAGTGAAAAATGGTAACACGAAAACTTGGGTAACACCAAGATGACAAATACCTGCAAACTCCGCAAAGCCCTTCTGAGTCCTGGCATGTCACAGATGTGTGGCCACAGGATGAAACAAACATTTAATGTGTTGACATTTAATGCTGCATATGGAATGTCTGTCAGGTTGAAACAGTCACTGTAAAATCATTTTCAAGCTTGTAAGGATTTGCTTTCACACTGCCCTCTCTCTGTGTGGCTGCTCACCACTTAAATTCCAAAATTCCACCATTATGGAAATAAAGTGTGGAGATTTTTTTTTTTTAAAGCTGGATATTTGGGGGTTTAATGTGTTCGTGGGTCTAATGGGTGCTCCTGGGGCTGATTGCCTGCATGAGTGACAGCTTTCCCCTCTGTTCCCAGCAGAACCGTCCCTCTGTCATCACTTGTGCTTCTGCCAACACCCGGAACTGCAACCTCTCCCACTGCCCCATCGCCCACAGCGGCTGCAGCTCTGGGCCCGCCTACAGGAGACCCTCCAGCAGTAAGTGACACCCCCACACTCCCCACGGCCTCCTCAGAATGCCAGGAGAACAGAAGGCTCTCACCAGCCTTAGCTGGGCAGGCACTGATGTATTAACAGCAATTAAAAGAGGTGAAACAGTGGGTACCTCTTGGTATCCCTGCTCCCCGGACATGCACTTTCTAACCATCAATCCTGTGCCACTGCAGAAAGTACCAATTCAAAGTAAGGGGGGAGAGAGGTGCTCTTTCTTCTTGGTTTGAAAAGCTGCTTTAAAAAAACCAAACACCACACACAGACAAATAAGTCATTTTGTTTATTTTAGTCCACCTGACAAACAGCAGCCAGGGCCAGCAGATCCAGCCATGGAACCATATTTTAGGAGCTGTAGTTTTCCCAGTCTTTCAATAGCCAGTAAACTCCTACTATTCAGCTGCAGTCGCAAAAATCTTTCCTGCAGCTCCAAATACTCTCCCAAAGCCCATACCCTCCACCCAGCTCTGCATGGATAACACAAAAAGCTTTGGAGGGCAGTTGCTACAGCAACCCAAGCAGGAAATTTTAACTTTCTGCCTTCTGTGCAGTTAGTACTTCTCAGGAAATCTGTTCAGGCAATACTTGTGGGGAAACCTGGGGCTGTTTCTGTTCATTCTCTCCCACTGCAGAGTGCGAAAGTCCAGGGGAAGCACAGTCCTTTCATTTCAGGTCCTTACCTGCTGAGGCAGAGCTTTAACACACAGCATTCCTGAAAGGTCATGGCAGTGGGGCTTTGTCAACCAGGACGTGGCCCTGGAACAACTACCAGTGTGATGTAGGCAGGAACCTAGGAGTCCATAGTAGGGTATTAGTATTATCAGTAGCAGTATTTTTTTTTATTTTGTAAAGCTCAGTGTATTGTTGATAACTAGATTTAGAAGCTGAAGTGTTAACTAGAATTGGAATTAGAAGCTGAAGGAGTCCGTTAGACTTTTGACCAAATCAGTCAAGAAGGACCTCAGCTGTTACAAGTTTTCTCACAAACTGGTGTTACTGGTCTCAGGAGAGCTGCAGGAGACCCCAGCTGCACTTACATGGGCTTGGGAAGAAGGGTAAATGTTTCCAGAGAAGATTTGTCTCCTGTCAGGTGAAGAGGTTTGTGCATGACACTCACGTTTATTTTGGGACCAATCAAGCCTTGCTGTAGCACAGGTGCAAGAGCCATGTATCCTGACAGTTCCAAGTGCTTTTTGAAAGATAATTCTCATTTAGACACACAGAGACTGTTTCTAAAATGTAAAACTGCAGCTCTCTCATCTTTAGTCTGAGGAATTACTGTACAAAACCTGCTTTTTCAGGTTCTTTGTTCCTTTTTTAATAGTATTACATCAGTTTAATGCACCCAGTGCAAAGGTAATGATTTTATGTGGTTTCCTGGCTGCTCCAAGCACAGGTGTGTGAAGTAAGGTGAAACCCTGAGGTCAGCTCTTGGCATGGAATGTAGAGTGAGGGCTCCTCACACCTGACTGGGACCTGATTTTAGAGAACCATTTACATCTTCAGTTTTGTTAAAGCCTAAATATAAGTTCTACGTTATTGTTTGGGGAGAGGGTTTCCACAGAATTGGGGCTGTAACTATTAGTAGGCCGAGGGAGAATACAATTATATATAAAATGCTCACCTGTTGCAGGTCACAGAAATGCAAAAATACTTAACTTCATTTTCACTTTTTTTCATTTTCCTTTCTTCTTCCCCACCCCATTCACCAACAGTCCTCTAATGGTGTAAGGAAGCTTGGCTTTGTGCTGAGACAGAGGCTCTTCGTGAGGGCTTGTAGTGACAGGACAAGTGGCCTTAAGTTAAAGGAGGGTAGATTTAGGTTGGATATTGGGAAGGAATTCCTGGCTGGGATGGTGGGGAGCCCCTGGCACAGGTTTCCCAGAGAAGCTGTGGCTGCCCCATCCCTGGAAGTGTCCAAGGCCAGGTTGGACGGGGCTTGGAGCAACCTGGGCTGGTGGAAGGTGTCCCTGCCCAGGGCAGGGGGTGCAATGGGATTGGCTTTAAGGTCTCTCCCTACCCAAACCATTCTGTGTTTTGTGACAGAAAACCAGGAGAAAGTGTGGGTTGTGGGTCCCGTGCTGGGTCCCAGGGTTCTAACTCATCCCCTGCCTCCTTCCCCCGCAGCCACCACTGCCTGCGACCCGGTGGTGGAGGAGCACTTCCGCAGGAGCCTCGGCAAGAACTACAAGGAGCCTGAGCCCGTGGCCAACTCGGTGTCCATCACGGGGTCAGTTGATGACCACTTTGCCAAAGCACTGGGGGATACGTGGCTGCAGATCAAGGCTGCCAAGGACGGCGTCTCCAGCAGCCCCGAGCCGGCGTCGCGGCGGGGCCAGTCCTCCCCTTCCTCCCACATGGTCAATCATAATCACTCGCCCTCCGTGGTCTCCTGAGGAGAGGACCCTTCCCTCTGTCAATTTGCATGGTTTGACTGAGCTTTGAACAGTGCTTAGGTAGTGTTGGGGGAGGAGAGGTTAGTTTCCAACACATGTTTTTGTGTACTCACTTTTTTTTTGTGAAAGGGTGCCCTTAAAGATGATAGCAGGAACTATTTCATAAAGATTCATATGATGTAGCATCCTTTTTTCCTGCCTCAATTACCAAAGAAACCTCTGATGCAAATCTGCTGCCCCTTAAAAAATAATGCAAGCTAATCCACAAAAGCCATTACACTTAGTTGGTTGACCCAAGTCCTTTTTGCTTTTCTTAGCTTCTTGAGACTAGAATTTGTCTGGTTTGCTTACATTGCCTTGTTTTTTTTTTCCCTCTGTGAAGTAATTTTGTATGTATATACTTGAAAAGAACTGTTATGTATGATTTGCACTATTGGAGGAGGACTGAAGTTGCCCAGCAACTTTCTGGAAGAGGCTAATATTTTGAGGGCAAACTGCTGAAAAAAGGGTTTAAGGATGACATTTCTATCAGTTTGATTTTTCTTAAAGCAAAACAGCTTTGGAAGGGGAAGTCTCATACAGGTTATAGGTCTTTCTCTCTTTAGATTTCAGGTGCTTAGTGCTTGCAACTGGACTGCATAATTTACAGAACACGGGCATTTTTTCCAAACACTGCAGTTTGTTAGACTAGAGCTGAGGTTGGAGGGTTCCATAGTGCTTAACGATGCATGTTTTATGAAAAATAGCTGGTATCTATTAATGTATAGACAGTAAGAATCATAATACTTATTAGCTTTTCTTCAGAATTAGTTTATTTTTGTCAGTAACAATCCTAGATATACTTACTGCTGGTACAGTTGTACTCTATGGTGTTTGTGTCTGATATTCACTTTAGCAGCAGCCTCGGGACAGGCCTCAGCCACCCTGGTGGCTGTGGCTGCTGGCACGGGCTGCTGAGCCCTGCAGGGCCAGCGACCCCTCCTGTCTGCAGCGCTGCTGCTGCCCAGGGCCCTGCTCCCTAAAGCCCAGTCTGTGTAACCCGCCCTTAACGAGCGCAGCAACTGCTCCTGTTACAGATCTTGGCTGGACAACAGATTGTTACAGTTTGGGACATACGAGCTTGCTTTCTGTCTTTGGGTTTTTTTCCCCTTTTTCTTAAGCCTATTCCTAAACCAATGCCAAGTTGCAGCAAACATTCCTCCAGTAGAGACTTTATACAGGTATTACTGCATTTATTATCATTTGCTATATTAATAGCTACTAATTAGAAATTAGGCATGAAACCACAGCTGTGCTAGTGCTAAGAGCTTCTCTTTTTCTTGTTAAGTGTAACTACTCTCCCCCGTACATTCCATCTTCCCAATACGGTTGCAACTAGGGCTTTTTTTTATGCTGGGTTACCTGAAACGATTGGTTCAGTGTAGAAAGTGAGAACTAGTTGGCAGATGAGCTCCACGTGATGTATTATGGACTGTGTTACAGTATTGGGTCCACTGTGGCTTTTATTTTATGCCTTTTTTTTTTTTCTAAAGTTAAGCTATTTAACTCGGAAAGGGTGCAGGGTAGAAAGAGATCAGGAGATTGGCTCTTACTCTTGGTGAGAAGGTGGCTGCTCAGTTTTCTTTAAAAAATATAAAAAAATAAAAAAAAACCCCAAACCCAACACCTAAGCCCCCAGTTTTACACATTTCACTACCATCTTACTGGGTAGTCAACGCTTCCTTGCTTTGGCATTCAGTACCCTACTCTCTGTAGGAAGATTGTTAAAAGAACACTTTTTTATATAGGTAACTTTAAGACCATCGTTACGCTGTGCGTAAAGAATGTACAGAGAAATTTGTAGGTATTTTTTGAGGAACAATTAATTTGTTAATGATATGTAGCTATTTAATTTTTCCCTTTCCTTTATTGTAATCATTCTTTTTTTTTTTTTTTGGTTGTTGGAGAAAAAAGTTGATCTTTTTTTTTGTTGTAGATTTGTCTGTAATACAGTAAAAGTGCAGGAACACAGTTATTCTATGAGGACACTGCATTAGCATTAATAGCCACTCATTTGTTATTGCTAGAGGCTACTGAGCAGTATAACAGTCAATACTAATACTGTAGATGGACTCTGTGGAAAATGTGACTCCTACATTTCTTTGTAAACACAAGTAAGATAATGTTTTTAAAGCTAATATTTTCAATAATAGCTGTTTTACAAGGTTACATTTACTTATCTGAGATAGGTAAATGGATTTGAGGGCAATAAAGATTTAATGTGCTATGTCCAGTAAAACATATATTATTGGACACAACAATGTCACGAAAGCCAAAGGGTTGGGGGGAGGTGGAAGGACACTAAACTGAACTCACCATCACAAGACGTGGTGAAGTTTCTTCACAGAGCCAGGTTATCTACAGTTCAGTTTAAATGATTCTCTCTGTAAATCTGTAATATACAATTCTTTTGTGGCCTTGTTTCACCTGGGAAAAAAAAAAGGTTTGGCAGGCCATCTTTTTTTTTTTGTACTTAAAAGTAGCCTTAAAGAACAATAAAGTGCTCTTAAATCACAGGTGTGTCTCCGTATTGCCTGGCAAGAGAGGAAATTGGTGTCTGTGCCTCTGGAGCTGGAACAGAAACAAGCCCCTGGTCATGTGCTGGTCTCCTTCCAGTGAACCCCCTTGTTTAGGACTGTGGCCCCACCAAAGAGGCTGCCAAAGCCTCACCTGAGGCTTGGGGGGGGGGGTCCCTATAACTTGACTTTGTCAAGAAAGAAATCTTTTCAGCACGGAGAAGAACCTGTTGCTGCCCCAGCAGCTGTGCTGGGCCCAGAGGAGCTCCCCAGCAGCTGCTCTGAGCAGGGACTGGCTGTGGAAACACCAGCTGGTCCTGCATTTCTGCCCCATTCATAAAAAAGACCAATGTCTCAACTTTCTTCCGTTTCATTTGTCCCTCAACTTCTTCAGGTGTTACCTAGAGAACAGGGAGAAGCCAACTGTATTTTAGATATCAGCATCCACCATCCTGTGTTCCAGGGAAGGTGCGTTGTAGTGGCAGATCCTTCCTGCATCGACTGAAGATGGTTAATGCTTAACAACAAGTGCTCCAATGACCCGAGGCTGAGAAAGCTCAGTGAGTCAGGCAAGAGCCTGCAGAGGGCTGTTCAACACTGAATGCATGAGAGGGGGCTCCAGAATTAAAAAGGGACCCCCTAAAATAACAAGACAAAGTTCCTGTTTGAGCAGTGGGGCCTGAATGGTTTGGAAGCACAGCAGGGCTGGCGTGGCTGTCCATGCTGGGCTTGCGGGGGGAGATTCCATGAGACCCCTTCCAGAACGATTGGTTTAACACATCTGAAACACATCCCTCTCGTGGAAAGAGGCCTAAATCCATGTTGTGAGGGTGTGTGGGAGGGAGGCCAAGGACAACACGCCCCGCAAGCTTCACAGTCTGCTTTCCAAGGCGAGCTGGTTTCCTTTCAGGAAAAAGTCATCCCTGCACCGAAGTTTTGGGGGGCCCATGAGACAAGCCAAGCAGCATCACTATTTTTCAGGTCAGTAACTTACAATGTGTTCCATTTTCTACATGGTAAAAGGAAGAAAAGAGTAATTTTTTTTCCTACCACATGATATTTCTAATTACTGTGCAGGAATTCTGCACAGGAGGGTGGCACCATGGCCAAGAGAAACCAGGCCATATACACACAACCAGTCCATATGCACACATTTCATTAACTCCCACAGCATTTGTAATGGATTTTTTATAAGAGCTAAATGAGAGGCAACTTCCAGCTGTGCCTTTGCAATCTCACCCCTACACACATATTTTTGCTAATTTTATTTTAGCCATAATTTTTATTTTAGAAAACTGACCTGACCACAAATGCCCTCAGGACTCAGTTGGGATCTTTGTGCACAGTGCAGTGAGTGCCCTCTCTATGCATTTCAAGATGGATTGGTTGTGAAAATTACCTTTGCATATACAAATGTAGCCAGAGGCCAGAGAGATACCCCAGCACAGTGGTACAAGAGAAGATAAACATGTATATACCACATACCTGGGGACGATGTCTCTGTGTCCTCAGTGAGAGGTGTCACTGATAAGCGAGTGACCACTGACCTGTCCATGGACTGGGCTTGCCCAGCAGGGACCTTTCACAATGTTTATGTCCCTCACAACTAAACCACACACAGCAGCAAAGGAGTTCATGGATGGCACCACGGTCAGAGCTGCTCCTGCTGGGGTCTGCGCTGATGAGGGCACTCTGGAGTCAGATGGCTGCAAAGAGGTCAGCAGGGAATTGCTGCAGCTGCTCCTGAATCTGCTACACCTACCCCAGGATACCCAACCTTTCACACGGGCACACGCACAGAACTGGCAGCTGGGACCGCCTCAGCATCGTGGATGGGGCTGTTCCCAAATCCCAGCTGAGCTGTCCCTGCCCTGGGGGAACACTCCCAGGGGTGAGGGAACAGCTGTCCAGGGGGGCCAAATTAGTCAGTGGAGAAGAGCTGCAGAGTGTCTTTCAGCCCTGTGCAGCGGCAGGCTGGGGAGCACTCACTGCCCAGGCTGCTCTGACTCTGACCTTGTGTGGAAGACACGATCCGTGGAGCTGTGGATGAAGACTCCTCCAGTATCCACACACTGTGTCAGCCTGTCAACCCTGGCAAAACACATCCCAAGTATTTTCAATGTTATTTGAGCAAGAGCTGCACTCACCAGAACTGGCTCACTTAGGCTTGGCTGTGGGGAACGTTCACACACTGTCTTTGGATCCTTCCTGAGGAACAGTGAAAGAGGAAACCACTTTGTATCTTCCTGGTGTACTCCCTGTCTCATCTGGTGTGGGTACAGACCCGTTACACACCGTGGCTCCAGCTCTCTTCCCTTAGTAGACGGTTTTTTCACAGCTGGATTATGTGGTGTGTTGAAACACATTTTAACCCTGAAGGGCTCATGATAGAAACTATACTAATTTAATAATTTTTAACCTCTCCTTCCATGGGAACATTCTACCCCTCTCTGTGTAACAGCTTTCTCAAGTGCATTTCTTGGGTATAAGGCAGCCAAGAGAGACAGTTTTTTTAAGCTGCAGTTATGTACAGCCCCACAGCAGCTGCCTTGTTCTTCAGACAAAGCTCTCTTGTGTTGCCCTGGTGCTCTCCTGTCACACACATAAGACAACAGCACTACGTGTCTCCAGAGGTGGGTGAGAGGTGGAAAGCTCCTCAGGAGCTTCCACACCAGTAAACACTGACCGAGGAGATCAGCTCTCACCAGACCAGCACGGAGGCACTGATGAGGGGAACCAAGTGCTCCAATGAGACCATCAGAAAGTCTCCATCCAGGGCTTACATTTAACATGGACAGCACCCAGCTCAGAGAAATGACAGCTCTGCAGGTGCACCCTCTGCAATGGACCCACCCTGCAGAGACAGTGGGACCAGGGCCAAACACCGAACACCAGACCAGGCCCAGTCCAGGCTCCTCCTGGGCTGCTTCTTGCTCTGGTGCTCAGAGTGGATGGTGTCCTGCTGAAGGCAGCCTCCACCCCCATCCTACATCCACCAATAAGCAAATCCCATGTTCTCCTTTGTGACACAATCAGGGGCCAGTTCATCAGACAGCAGTGCCCAGACTGAGGGGTTTCCAGCTGCTGAGTGCAACATCCCTGCAGCATCAACACCCAGTGACAGTCCTGCCTGCTGAGAATGGTTGGCATAGGATTAGTCTTGCATGGATATTCACTGGCATGTGTTTATATTGTAAGAGAGCTGGAAAAAACACAATTTCTTTTTCCATAGGCTAATTTTACTTGGTGACAAAGCACTTACTGACTTCCAGCAAGTCAGTAACTTCAGGCACACGAGACTCTTTCAATCTTTTCTTGCTTGTAGCCCTGCCAGTTTCACTGCTCACTGTTGCACTGTTCAGTCTAATTTTACATTTTATTTTGCTAAGCAACAGCTTTCTTAAATGCCAAGGAGAACATCTGTCCTCTCTCCATCACAAAGAGACACAAAGGCATCTGTCAACACCAAGCTGTGTCAGCCAAATGCCTCCATCTTTCGTAGTCAGAAAGCTGCTTATCTTAAAACTGTTTACGCCATTTGGAGAAATACTCTGCACACAGAAATCCTTCTGGGAGTGCCTGCTATCATGGGGAATCAAGGCTACTTTGTTAATCCAGGAAAACATAAAGTTCCAATCTCCTGCTTCCCAAAGTAGTAAAATAACGTGGGTCTACTTGTATGAATGACATATGGCTTATGTGTTAAAATATACACAATATACCACTCTGATTGCATTAGTTCCAGGTAGTTAAATGAAAGTAAAAAAAATACAGGACTTTTTTTTTTTTTTGCTTTCAGAGAAAAAAATTATTCAACTGGTTAAAAAACCGTTTCTCAGCCTAACCCAAACCTTTTCACTGGCACACTGTGGGATTCTTTTTTCCTTCTTTTTTTTTTTTTTTTGGAGAGGGAGATGAAAATAATGGAAGGAAGTAACAATACATGCAGATCAAAATGAGGGCCTTTCCTTTTTCTTTTCCTTTCAAGTGACAAGTTCCTGAGCTTCTGCTAAAGCTACAGAAGATCTCAGCTCATTAACTCATTAACTTCATCAGCTCATTAACTTCACCAGAAGAAAGAAAGAGCACCAGAGGTAACACAGCACTGTTCTGGGGCTTAGGGCAGCAGCAAAGTCTTTCCTCTTGCTTTCCCTGATGTGCCCTGAAGTTAACTTGGTTTTACTTTTATCCATCACACATTTTCTCAGGGTGTGAGTAGTTACTGACATGGTTCCAGCTGCTCCAGCTTGTTATGCTTTATATACTGACAAATAATTTCCTCTCAAGCAGGCAAGAAAAGTGAAAACCTCCTGCCACCCATCTGCCCCTTCCTACCAATGAAAATGCTGGAAAGCAACTAATGGGAACAGATAATTGAAGAAGATAATCATTTCTTTTAATTCTTCAGAGTTGCTGTGAAGGTCTTTTTTACCTCAATGGCAACCACTTGTTTGTAAGTCTCTCCTTCCCAGTGGCTGTCACACCTCCCTCCATGAACCAGAAAATCAAGATTAAAAGAAGTAATTTCTTAGCTTGCAGGGCCAATTAATAAAGTAACAGCAACCAGTAAACCTAGATCTTAAAAAGTAAGCAATATTCTCATTTTGACCCCCTAAACACGGGTTAATTATACACATGGGTCTATAATTAACCTTTTGCTTTGAGAAAGCCCTGATGATCAGGAAAGTAGAATTAGATAGTCCAGAGGAAGCTGATAGCTAAAGGCAATCAAAACATTCTCTTTATTATAATAAAGATGTGGCTGGATGAATATGGGCTAAGAACTGGCTTCAGAATGATCAACCCCCTAGATGTAAAAGGCACTTCAGCTTTTAAAGGTGTTGCGTAAATGGTGCTATTTCCAAGCTTTGGTTTGCACCCCTCCTCTCTCAGTTCAGGCCTTGCTAATTCAGCCTCCATCTTTCCTGGTCTGTTCAGTGTCATGTGAAAGCTCAAATGCAGAGCTTTCAGGCGCAGAAAGGAAGAGAAACCCACCAAAGCCACCACCCACAGGGCATGGTGGGATTCCAGGGCTCTTGGTTTAAGGATTTTTAACAGATCTCACAACAAAAAAATAACGCTTTTGTTGCTGCCAGGCTTACAAATACAGCCTGCAATGTGGCACAGGCTCTGACCTCTCAGGGTGATTCAAAATCAGCAGCAGTAAATCAAATGGTGACTTTGCTGACATGTCTGTAACTTTCAGTGATTAATCCAACACATAAACAATTTCTACTTGGAAATACAGGGAAGGGGAACGTGGGATTCTCCTGCTCCACCCTGGTACTGGGATGAACTCTGGATGCAGTTACAGTTGTACCAATTTTCATAGGAAATGTGAAAAATGCCTGGGCAAGGGCTGAGGATTAAAGTCAATAGAGATCCACCTATAACAGATCATTACAGTAAGAGAAGATAATGAAGGCAAGAAGAAATATTCTCTTATTTATATGAAAAGTCTGTTCTTTTAACAGCTGGCCCATGACAGATCCCATCTTCTCTCCATTCTGTCCTTCTGTGCTCCCCAAGCAAGTCAGATGCATTTTCCCCCAAGACAAAAGTCAGTGTTAGCAGCAAAGCTGAGTTCAGCTCACACATCACTCCTCTCTCTGCAGCTCCTGCAGGACCCTTCCCTTTCTGCCACGGCACAGCCAGTCCAGCTCTCAGGTGGAGCAACACAGCCTCTCACACATCCCTCACACATCCCTCCTGCCTGTGCAAAGTTGCAGTAACTGGGCAGAAAGCGCCTAAAAATAATCACCTGCCAGCGACTGGAAAAGTAAAATCTGCCCAAGGCTCCACAATCTGCAACTGAACACATGGTTCTTTGAACTGGCTTTTCTAAGTTATAAAATGAGCTCTTCCCTTGAGCTATTGATGGCACAGAAATCTATATTCAGGGTGCTGATTTCCAGAGCTCAACAGAAAGAAAACTGGGGGTATCCAACCTCATGAGCATTCACAGACCTCAGAAAGTATTTCACTTGAATTTTTCAGAAGCAAAATTAGAATCAGGTTATTATAAATAATGACATTTGGAATTAATTCTGTCCTTGAGCCATTTAGCTTCACATTTTCATGTCTTTTTTACACAGCCACAAAACAGATGTGCTCATTTTTAAATTAAAGGAAAAAGAAAACAGATTCTTGGGAACCGATGGAACATGAAACAACAAAACCCCAGTGCTGGGAGACCAGCAACATTTTGAGAGTTGTGAAAGCTCTAATCTGCCCAACTAGGCAGACTGATGAAAAGCAAAGATCCTCTCCTCAGGAAACCTCCACTTCTTAACTCTCGCAGCCATGCTGTGGGAATCAGCTCCACTAAAACCTCAAAGCAAAACCCTGCTTGAACTTCACACAGCACGGTGTTCAGGGAGCAAAGGCATTGTTCATTGAGGCACAAGAGCACATCACAAAGCTCCCATATATACATTCATTTGTTTTGCTTGTCTTCTTAAGCAAGTCTATTGGCCTAATTGCTCTGTAGGTACAAATTCAGAACAACGTTCCTCTCCTTCCTGAGAGCACTCGAGAACTTTCCTGGCTCTCCTCCAGGTTCCTCTTCTTCTGCCCCTTCACATCTCCCATCTAGAACTGGAAAAAAGAGGAAATAAAAGCATTAGTATGGTAGGACAAAAGAATTGCTGGAGCTTCATTACAGCAAAGATTTGGGGCAATGGGAGGGGATTTCAAAGGATTTCTGTTCATTTTGATCTTCTCTCATAATGGAAGTTTTGTACTCTTTTTAGTGAAAAGTTTAACTGGGGAAAAGAGCCAATGACAACACTGTGAAAGGTTTGTAACACACAAAGATGTCACTAACACCACAAATTACAGGTCATGGCAACTTACACTTTGTACCTAATTCATGAACACTTCTCTCGAGTTCATTCAGGAAATGAACAAAGAAGAGTTTTTCCCTCCTCTGGAGTACATTTATAACACATGGTCAGAACTAATCAAGAAATGTTTGTTCAATAAGAAAATTTCAAAAACCCAAGTCCAAGTCTTACTTGCTTCTTAATTCTGTTCCACTAAAGTCAGTGCACACCTTCCTTTGGAAAATGAATCCAAACCTCTGGTTTCTGGGGACAGAAACTTCCAGTGTCAGTTCAGGCCTGGGAGAACACAGCCCGTGTTATTGGCAGCCACTCTCAGACTGGGTTGCTGAGCTCTGTTACTCCATTTCCAGCTGTGCTAACCCAAGCTGACTGTGGATCTGAATCCCTTTGGGAGCAGCGTGCACTCACTGTGAGACAAAGGCAAGCTTCTGGCAGGGAGATTGGTAAGAAACATCACAAGATTGGTTAACAAACACCACAAGCCTCAAACCTAGAAACTCCTTTTAAAAAAGTGCACTCATCTAACTTTTTCCTTTGCTGTTCTTTTTTTTTCCCCCACAAGAACAGCAAAGGTCTTTGGTGGCTCCTCTCTATTTCAGCTGCTTTATTACACAAATCCCAGTGCCCGGGCTGGTGAGCACCCGGTCCAGAACATCCCAGCAAGGAAGGGCAAAACTGAAACAGCAAGCAGGTTAAAATTTAAGAACAGATTTATTTAATCCTCTTTTACACACATAAGTTTTAGAAATACATGCTTAGTGTAAGATTGTCTTTACCTTCCAAAACAGATTCCTTTTAGAATTCTGAAACCCAGTTTAAGACACCATCAAAGTCTGGCTCAGAGCACCCAAATCTGGGCATCCAAAAATCGACGCAAATGGATTCCACCAACCTGAATTATCCAAATCCAATTAAAAGGCATTAATAGACAATGTCAGAAGTGAGACAGCGCTTTACCACCTCTAGCACCTGTCCTATGCTCTTGCCCAGCTGACTCCATGGAGACTGGTCTCACTGCACCAGGCCCTTCCTCAGCTCAGTCTCTTCTGAACTGACTCAAACTGGGATTTTCTTTGGCCTCACTGGAAGCTCTGGGGCACAGTCCTTGTGTTCTGCCATTTTCCCATCGATATGACCATTATCCAAACCATGAAAGCTGGAACCGTAACAATAACACTTTGGCTTAGAAAATTTCTGAAGCCACAACCACCTACAACTGCATCAACAAAATAATTTAAAGCCAGGATTTTGGTCCTGTTCTGAAGCGTGTCCTGCTGCTCGTCCCCGTGGCATCTGCAGCAGCCCCTCCTGCCACTTCTCCAGTGTCTCAGAGCAACAGGTATGTTGTTGTTCTCCATTCCCAGATGACCTTTAAGCATCGGATATCTTGAAGTTCTCTATTTGAATCTCTTAATGACATTTCCAAACACTATCAACAGGAAACTAAATTAGGTAACAGATATAATCATTTTTGGAAATGAAAGTAGAGTATGCCCAGCTCCAGGGCAACATTGGACACACACCAGTGGACTTGCTCTCTTCCTCCCTTGAAAACCAGTGGTTAAAAGCCTGTCTTAAGTTTGTAGTATTTGACTGCTAAACTCGACTGAATTCCTGTTCAACACAACAGAGTCAGCAAGTAACTGAATGCCCCAGCCCAGGATTTTGGGGAGCACTAGCCATGTGAGGGTACCAGGGGATTGGAGAGTGTGATCAGACATCAGCTGCTCCAGCATGGCTCGTGGGGCAGGAGCTTTGCAGCTCCTCATCCTAACGACTGCCCCAAGGAAAACCAAAAAATGCTCAACTGTGTGCAAGAGGCATGAAATAGCAAAAGTTCCAATTAGGGGCAAACTGTCTTTATAGTTGTGTGACCAAATAATTCAGTGTCATCACTCAAAGCACTCCCAGCTTAGTGCCCATAATGATAAAGAACTAGTGCTCCAATAGCCACTGGGTAAAACCTGAGTGAGAGTTTTCGTTAAAAGCACGCACAAAGTAATTTAGAAAATGAAGGACCCAGAGGAAACTCAACAGCAACTTCAGGAAGGTAGGATAAAAAAAAAAATAGAGAGAAAGAAAATAAATTATCAGAAAGAAAGTAGAAAGAGGTAACAGAACTTTCTCTTAGGACTTTGATTTAATGTGTCATCTGAAAAATAACTTTAATGACATGGCTCTCAATAGTGCCAAATTTTGACATGGACTGATATCATTAGGAGAAATTGTCTATGACAGGCACTGCTCACACCTCCCTGATACATGGATGTTCTCTGAGTTTCCTTTAAGTACAACCACAACAGCACTGCCTGCTCAGTGAGAACCCACCCGATCCAAGCACAACCAAAGGCCACACCTAAAGCCTCTGCTGCACAAATGTCTGTGGAGTTCCAAAATGCTACTGTTTAAACAAAGGGACAGGGATCCTTTTCACATGACAATAACAAATAAACCAACACTTTTATAGCATGAACACATGACCCAGACAGGCATCCAATCCGTCACATTCTCCTGATGACCAGAATTCCTGACATTATTCCTCTCAGCAGTTCCCCAGCCAGGTCCTGCCTTGCAGTGACGTCTCGGGGGCTCGTGGCCAAGGCAAGGCAGCTGCAGGAGCTGCCTGTCTCCCTCTGCCTTCCTGCTGCCACCCTGGCTCCTGCCACTCCCCACACAACCAGAACTTACTCCAGCTCCTCCTGTTCCAGCCTGGCACTTACACAGCACTGCCACTGGAAAGAAAACACCGAAAATCTCCCCTGAATCTACTGTGCTGCCGATACACACTTGCTGAGAGCCACTGAACACTCTGCAGTATGAAAACATGTCTTTTGTTTCATTGCTTCCAAAAAAATAATGGAGAAGTACGCTCAGACCTTTTCCTCCCCTTTGTCTCCACCCCTCCCTAAACCAGGAGTGAATTAAGACCGATTTGTAAGAACAGAACCTCTACGAAGGCCTAATTACAATTATTTCACTCACAAATAACTGGTACATGAATGCAGATCTCCCATTTTAAGTGAGCTTTAATTTCTACGACTCCAAAGGCTAAAACACTTGCAGTTTGGTTCCTTGGAATGGCAAGGCTGCCTTAAGAAATTAAAACCCCCTCATCTCTCCCCCCTCACGAAACAAGCCTCAAAGCAAAGCTGCAAGTACCAAAAGCAAAGCCAACAGCCCTATTTAGGAAACCGGCAATTGAAGAGGAGCTGCCGCTGATGTCACGTCATTTATCGGTCCCTGAGTCACAGGTTCCTGAGGAAGTGGCAACACCTACGGAATTACCGTATAAAAGTCAGACTTGGAAGCGTGAAATGAAAACAAAGACACTTACAGACAAAGCAAAAACCTCAACTAAAATCCTTCCTACGCTAGAGGTTTCCTTGCCCCTAATTTAAGAGAAGTCTATCACTAGAAGCTCATTTGGGAGGTCACTGGCAGCCCTCCCTCGGCAGTGAGGACGTTGGCACGGGGGGGGTGGGGGGAAGATACTCACAGGGACAGAAAAAAGCAGAGGAAAAGGACACCAAAAACTGTCAAAACCCAGAGTCCAAATGCACTCAGAGCAGTAGATGTGGAAGCTCTGCAGCCCTTGCTGTCCTTCCCTGACATGATGAGGAAACAATTCCAGCAGCATTTTTCCATCCAGCTTTAGCCCATACTCATTGAATTTAGAAAGCAAACCCATTCCAGCAACAAGGTGCCAGCTTGCACTTCACATGCCCCGGATCCTGCAGCACTGCCCTGCCAGGATGCATCAACTGTAGCTTCTTAAGAGATGAACATCATTAGAAGACCATTAAGACCATTAGACCGAAGGAGAAATTAAGGAAAAAACTACTGACCTTCTCTGTAAGAAGGAAACCAGAACAACATCTCTCCTATTTCCATAGTGCATAACATTAGTAATTAATATTAGTAGTGAATTTCATTAACAAATCAAACAATGAATCATTCTGCTGAGATCTAGCAAAAATCAAATGTCCCAGTGCCAAAAAAGAAAACTGAAGTTACACACAAACCTGCATTTTTGGATGATCAAGGACAACTGAGGCAGCAATTCCCAGCAAAGGAATGTACGAGCAGAGAGTAACTGGATGTGAGAGAGGTTACAAGGATTGATTTTCAAAAAATAATGCTTTTCATATGCAGCACTACAGTGCTGTGCATATGTTTCTGTCCTTCCCTCTTGGCTTACTAAGATACTTTGTTGAGAAGTAATTTGAAGTTTTTAGCATTTAAAATGACATGAACATGTGCATGTGACCTTCAGCTCCAGAGACAGAGCCCATTGTACTTTACATCAACGTCCTGTATAAACATCCACTGAAAGAACATGAGGAAACAGGCATTTAGACTGCTACAGGAGATGGAAGGAGAGTGTGTGCTCTGTGCCAGCCAGGAAACACAACATGTTTGTTTTTAGAACTCCTGATTGCCCCTTTTAGCCCTAAGCCCAAGGAAGTGCCTGCAAGAAGCTTCAATGGCAAGAGAGCACTGGCCTCATTGAACAGAAAGAACCTTCATTTGTAAAATTCTGACAACTAACTGGTGGGTTTTAAAACTCTTTTCAGAGAATGTCCTAAATAATCCCACTGGATTTGAAAGAATGCTATGGTTAAGTCACAACAGGCAGATAATATTGAGGGCTGCAATCAGAACTTATATAGGGTTGGAGTAGTCATCTGCATACTTATCCTGGGGTAACACCATCTGGGCTGGGTGAAAAAACTGCTGCCCTAAGACATGGAATACCTCAAGGTACTTATCATCACTGCCCTTGGAGCGTGCTGCTCTTAATTCTTTGGGGAGGAGCTCCAGTTCTCCTTCCCTGTGCCAACTTCCTTGGCCAGGTTAAAAATCTTCAAGTGACTCACACCAGAGACTTCACTACAACCTGGACAGAACTGCTGTCTGCTGGAAGAATGTGGGTTTCTGAATGTCAGCTACTGTGCTGAGGAGAAACGAGCACAAGCCACAGCCCACTTGGATTATCGTGACCTGACTCGAATACTGCAAAAAACCCAGGTTGGAGCAACAGTTTGACCCTGGATAATTGGGAATAAAACTCATAGATATTCTTTGCCAAGTGCTGTCAGTAGCAGGGGACAAAAGGGTATCAAAAAGAGTGCAATGAGGAAAAAAAACCCAGCGTCAACAAAGTGTTAAGTTTTTAATTCCAAACCCGCCAAGTGCTGCACAGATGAAGAAGTGAACTTTTCAGGAGTCGTTACACTGGGAAGCTGAAGTGGCAATAGAGAGGGCAAGTCTACATTATTTTCAAACCTAAAGCATTATGTGTGTGGTGCCACAGCATTTTTACACACTGTTAAGGTCTGGCAAAGGTCCAGGCAGCTGCAAGGGCAGGAGAGCTGGAACTGAAACGGGACAGGTAGGCAGGTTTTTCGTGGGTTAGGAATTTACACACTGCCAGACTGGGACAGTCCAAAGTCCTTGTAGTGTAGTATTTCTGTCTTTTAAAATAATTTATCCAGGTGCTCTAAGAGAGAATAGGTGCATAACACTCTCTTGAGGGAAAGTTTCATTCTTATGAAACTCAGAATATGCACAAGCACATCATCTGCACTGAAAATTAAATTAAAAAAAACCAAAGAGACAAAAGGAATTAATGAAGCCATGTCAAAAGATTCAGAAGAAAAATAGGAAGAGGCTTGAGATATCTTCCAGACTTCTTAGGAAGTCAGCTAAAGGTTACCATGCTGCATACGGAACTGTAAAAAGTAACCTCGTGGGTTCTGTCACACCTCTCCAGGACTCTGTAAGAAACACGCAGAGCTGTTCTTGATCACCACCAGAAAAGCTGGTATCAGCAGCTCAGTGACCTCACACATTACTGGCCTTAATGAGAATGCTGCACAGCAAAGTCACATCTCAGAATTCCACTCGTTTTATGATGTGGCTTGAAAAAGTGGAAGAAAACTGAAGAGGAGGTCGGGAACTGGGTGAGCTCTGGATGGCCCAACATGGACCCAGAGCAGGGCAGGGATGAAGTATCAGTGGTGGGCTTGGCAGGGCTGGCAACAGTTGGATTTGATGCCATGGGCAGGGACATACGGGAAGTGGGATAAGAATCTCATGGATGAGAAAACAGAAATTTTAGTTTATGTCATTCTCTGAAGACACAATTTTCTCTGAAGACTTCTCTGAAGACACAATACCAAAGCCATACAGAATACAGGGAAGGAAAAAGCATTTTTCCAAGCTCAAGCTCCATGATTTTAAGGCCTGAGCAGTCCCTCCATTTTTCTTTGACATGCCAAAATAACTATTGTGCTGTTGACTTCTACTGAAGCAGAATCTCTGTTTAGCTCTGGGAGTCATCAGCCTCCTAGGAATAAACTGTGGTCCCACTCCCTGATGACTTTCTTGACCAACCTGTGCTATCATGAATCTTTTCTCATGGATCTAAGTGTAATTTTCAAATTTCTGCCTTTTCTCCCTTACAGAGCCCAGTGTTGAAGGCTTAAGACCCAAACTACTCACTCTCCATGAACAGATTCTTGTGTGGGCTGAACCAGGTACTTGCCATGATTCTGCTGGATCTAATGGTGTAGGACAATTTACACATGACATAAAGGGCCAAGCCCTAAGGGAAATTTATTCCTGACTGACAGACTATGACACAGCAGACTGTGCAAGCAAGGATGAGAGCAAGTGAGGGCTCCAAGGAAGAAAAGTCTCACACAGAATCTCAAATTCCTCACTTCAGTGAATGTGGTACATGCTTGTAACAAAATCCAAACTTCAGCCAGCAAACACTTTGAAGGGCTGACACTGAAGAAAAATTCCAGTCAGTACAAGTGTGAAATCAAAACAGGATGCAATTCCATGAGATTCTTTAATACTCAAGTACAAAAGTGGTGTCAAAAGCTTTCCACTGAGATCTATGCTCTTCTACTGACAGCATTAAATGGTCCCAGACGAGGTCTGTTCCCACCTCCACTGCCCTACAATGCCACTACATTTCTGTTGGATACTTCAGAAGGATGAGTAGGTTCCTCTGAGGCTGCTCATTCCCCTCCTCCCAACAGATTTGTTTCTCACCTGAAAAGCCACAGGAGTTGTTGGGTTCTACAGCGAAAAGTATGAGTTTGGCTTCTTCACTGGCATCATGGCAGCACAGATAACATGAAAATCCTATCTCCTTCATGAAGAAAGGGAAAATTTAGCTTCTTCCATTAACCAGCAATAACTGGAGCCGAGAACTGTGCTGAAATCCTGCCATTAAGTGCATACAAGCCAGTAAATAAAATGTGTTTATCTGCTAACAGTATGTGAATGTGCATTCATTCATTTGAATGGACTCTCACAATTTCTCACTTAGTAAATGCCTAGAAATTGAGTAAAAGCAAAATAAGGGGAATTCTGGTCCACCAGGAGAAAGAAAACAACATTACATTTAGAAAACGGAAGTTATTCCAAGGCAAACTGAAGTGTTTTTGAACATCAGAGACATCTGGGGAGCATATGTTCAGGAAACAGCTCAGCCTCAGAGAGCTGTATGTTACTGAAAATACAGAGGTAAGGAAACATTACATTAACCCTGAGTTTTGAGCCTTCCTGCCTTGTGCTCTTCTGCACTCAGATACTTCCAGTGCAAAGCTGCAAGGTAACTTTAACAGGATAAGCAGAGTTTCAGATATTTAAGATAATTATTAATGTTTACCTGATTCGGCTTTCAAGTTTTAGATAACCAAATTCTGCAAAGACATTCACACTCCAGGGGTCAGCAACTTCAAAAGATAAAAAAGCAGATTATTGCCTTTAAACTGCCCTGCTACCAACCCATGGCTCCAGCTGGACAACGACATGGATAACAACATAGTCATTTGAGCTCCAAACTAATTATGTAATTTAACAAACTGCTTTAAAAATGGACATGGAATGTTATCAACCTTAGTGCCTGACCTCCCGAGGATCAGCCTGCTATCGTTACTAGCCTTTCAAAAATATATTGCATTAATATTTTTTTATTACAATGAAGTTAATTAAACTAGACACTATGCTACATAAAAAAATCATGTAAATATATGAATATGAACGTTAAAATAAATACAGACAAGCCCTATTTTAGACACTTCCTGAAACCCCAGCATGTTTCAATAAATCTTCTTTTATGGTCAGAATATGGGAGCTGCAGATATCCTTGACCTGGATGAACTTCTCATGTGGCATAGAGAGAAGCAGCGAAACTCTCTACGAAAAATATTCAGAGCTTATGTTAAGGAACTAAAATAATTGGATTGAGCAGCTAATTTTCACAACATACATGGGAAATAGAGACTGCTTGGTAGATTAAGCAATTTGCATTTTTAATTAGTGAGTTAGCCCATCAACCCCACAATATAAAGCTATAAAAGAGATTTCAAATACCCTTCTAAAACCTATTCCATGTTAAAAGCAATAGATTCAATCTTGTAGTAATTGACTTTGATATTTTAAAAGTCCCTTTCCTCAAGTTGTCCGTTAAACTTGAGGATCCTCAAACTACTGTTTGTGCTCAGCCATAATCTCTGGAACCATTCTTGACACTGTAAAAATGGAAAGACTTAAATGAACCAAAAAAAAAAAGCCACCCAGAATTGCTCCTTTTTAACACCTATAAAGTACCTCAGGACCACATCCAAGAACAGAAAAGTCAGAGACCCAATTTCTGATTTCATTTAAGTATTTTTCTAGAAGTTTTGACTGAATCTGTGATCCAGCCCCTAAACCATTTTTTTTTTTACTGTATAACAGATCCTTCTCTGAACTTCAGGAAAGCTTCAGCATCATAAAAATGCATTCTGCTCTTTTCTGTGCCAAATCAGCCAAAGCATGTTGCTGCCGTAGCACGAAAGGATGAGATCTCCACGGAGAATAACACCTGCACTGACACATCAAGAACAGCTGTACCACAAATATGGGCTTCGAGACAAAAGCAATGGGTGGAAGCAGAAGGTGTGGGTTCTTACCCACTCCTGCTCTCCTTCAAAGATGAAGTTTAATTCCCAGTAGCAGAACATGCTCAGTCTTAACAACAGATTCCAACTAATGGGGCACAAATCTGGGAGAGATGAAAAAAGACATGCTGCTTCCACGTGTCCATTGACAAGCAAAATAAAACCTGGGACAAATAAACCTCCAAAGCTTATTTAAGCAGCGTATTTTATATGTAAGCCATATTTGGAAACTAAAAAAAAGAAAAAGAAGATCAAGTCTAAACATAACCACACCGCTTCAGTTATTTATGAAATAAAAATGAAAACATGGAGAGTTCTGTCCATAACAGACTGCTTTTAAGGTGAAGTTATTAATGTCAAAATGTGGATTATATTTGTATTTGCAGCAGTCAGGATGGGTAAGCAATCATTAACTTGTCAGGTAACAGATAAAGGCAGGGCTGCAGTCCAGGTCATCCTCCTCCTTATCCAGCTGATTTCAGATTGTTTCATCATCACTCATGTCCCAGATCTGCAACAAAAAGGAAGTGTAATTTTAGTCTGTGGACTTGAAATATGCCTTTAATATACTTTTGTAAATTCAAATTACTATTTAAATTACTTTAAAAGGAAGAATAAATAGCATTTTATGAACTGTTGACTAGCACCAATGGAGCTTTCCATACTCAGTGTTCTGCTATTCTGTTAACAACCTACACACCATCAATTATTTGTCATCTTGGGATATTTTTAAACATATACTTTTCAGCATTTGTCACTTTGGCTACTTGCTATTTAGAATCATTTACAGTAAGACTTAGACCAAAAACCAGACATTTTGTTTTGGTTTGCTGACTCATTGGCACATACTTAATGTGAGTAATAACTTATAATAAACAGCATAATTTACTAAACATTGCAGAAAAATTTCAAGATGTCCCATACTTCACTTTACACTCAGATAATGATCTCATAAATAGCAGCTTAAAGACAAGAAGTTATATGGAAATCTGTACTTTTCTATTGTTTTAAAAAATGAAAAACTACAGATTTCTTTTCTGCAGTACAGTAGGATTGTACTTTCACTTTCCAACTTGCCCTTATTCAGTAAGAGGTTATAGATGGGGGAAAGAAATGAGTATTTTCACAGGGATCTGGTATCCTTGTGAACACACTAAGGCAAACGTTGGAAATTCACAGCGGTTCCCAGGCAGCAGATCTGAGGGAAAATACAGGGACTTGATAGCAGAACTGTTCTGGGGGGAGTAATGTGTTCTGAATATACAGCACAAGCTTTTTCTTCTAGAGAAACAAGGGGGCACTGATGAGACTATGATTTTTCGGAGGCTTAGCTCACGGCAAATACCCTCCTCCACTTGGCAGGCTTAGGCTCAGGACTAACACGGGTACCCAGCCTCGAGTTGGATTTAAAAATGTCACAATACCAAGTTTATAATACATAAAACTTCATCTCTGACTTGGAGCATTTCAAACTTGCCCAAATTATCTGCAACACTGCTGGAGTACAAGTCTTTCTGAGTACAAAGAATGCAATTTCTAGAGCACACAGCTTTCAGGAGAGGACTTAAGTCCCTCACCTGACAAAAGGAGCAGCAGCCCTGTGTCCCTGGGAAAATGAAATTTAGTTAACTTGTTCCAAAACATAACTTGTGTGCTGGCATAAAACTGCCAGCTGAGTTATTCTCTCATTTTACATCCTTACCACGACCCTCTATCAAACCCTCCCCCCCCCCCCCCCAACAGAATGTGAAGTTATTTAGGCCGTAAATTCTTCAGGGCACAAAGCAGTATTTTACATGTATACAGTGCCTGGGACAATGGGGCACTGTTCTCATTGCTTTGGACAGACCAATAAAAACCACAAATAACCCTGTTTCTAGACAGACAACAATGCCTATTGACCTTTAGCTTTAAGAAATCCCTTGGAGAAAAAAAAAAACAACCCTAGTATTTCTGGAATTAAAAAACATTCTGAAAAAATCTCTTCAAATCCAAACTTGGAAAACATCAAATGAAACATTTCACTGCTTTGCTATAAGATGTGTAAAATGAAAACTCCGAATGGCAAGGTTTTCTTGATTCCTAGAAGCGTTGCATAATGGTGGTGTAAATCCTTATGGAAAATACTGAAGGAACAGTTTGTTTACAAAAGGGAAAAAAAGAGTCTTCATCCTGCCCTAGATGAGCAGCTTGGAGCTTGCCAAGGCAAACACAAATGTCCAGCTTACCAGCCCGGGTCAAGGATGTGGAAAGTAAATACAACCCCCAAAATCTTTAAATAGAGTTCATGGTATGATTCAAGCCAGAGAAAAGCAGAAATCCCAAGTTTAGACAGATAGTCCCTCTTTGTCTGGCCTACTCCAATCTCCTGAAAACAAAGCCCATAGACTGCAACCTTGACAAACACACCTCAGGCACAGCAGTACAATGAACACTTTTAAAAATACACCATGAGGTGATTCAAAGGCAAAGTGAAAGAAGCCAACTGACAGCCCTAAAAAGTCTCCTTTATCTCCACAGGAGATCCACAGGGAGTGTATCCAGCTCCTCCACTCCAAGCCATCCCATCATCGCCCCGATCCAAGCAGTGTGGGTGAGCAGGAGAGCACACTCCCTGTTTCCTTATTTGTTTTGCACAGAGAAAGGCTGGTAAGGTGCCAGTACACTGGTAATGGTGTGATAGGCAAATCCTTCCACCCAGGAACGGGCAGCTCCATGATTCCTGGAAAGCCTGGAGAGCTGGTTTGCTCTCCTGGGCAGTGCTGGGCTGCTCTGTCACCCCCAGCAACCCAGACAGCAGCTCCAGTGGCACTGCCCTGGCTTTTCCTGGAACTACAGGGCAGAAAGTGCTTCCCTGAGTTTGGCCTTACTGGTTTATGACAGGCAACCCCTGGAGGGCCCAAGGAACCTGACAGCCCAAGCACATCCACAGCCTATTAGGAATATAGGCTTGTTAAAAGAAGTGAAAAGAATGACAATCAAATTCTCTTCTATCAAGCACAGGTTTTTTCTAGGAGGCTTTTAACAAAAAAATATTTGCAAAACGACTGCAAGAGATGTTGACAGGTATTTAACCACTACTCATCCTGGATTGAGGATGATTTCTTTTTAAAACATTTGAACTGTATGCTATTATTACACCTCCAGGAGAACAGACAGTTTGATAAGAGAGTTTACACTTCATCCAACTATCAGAGCAGTCAGAACCATCAAGCCGTAGAATGGTTGGGGTTGGAAGGGACCTTAAAGGTCATCTTGTTCCATCCCCCTGCCATGGGCAGGGACACCTCCCACTACACCAGGTTGTTCCAAGCCAGTTCCAGCTTGGCCTTGGACACTTCCAGGACTGGGGCACAGCATTGTGTGTCAAATCTTACTATGGTTATCTTACTATGGTTCATAAAGAACAAAGTAGAGGTACCTTAAAAAATGACATGCAGAGGGAAGAGAAAGCATAAAACAAAAGGGAAAAATTCAATACAGAAGTAAAATTAACTTAAAAGCTACAGGGTATTGTGCAAAGGAAGCTGCGTGAGATGTCAACAGTGACAGCTAAATTATCACAGGCTCTTAACTGAAAGCAACTACATGTTTTCATGAAAGACATTTAAACTATAATAGACTGTGACTATGCAAAGTGAACCTTTTAAGAGGGGAAATAACGAAATACAGAAAGCCATGAAAGCTAACGCCTAAAATGACTGTCACGACAAGAATCTGATATCCAAACCAAGCTGCTAATCTGGATTTTGTTCCCGTTTCTCCGTCCTGAGCACACCTGGGTGAGTCAAACCCAAACTGAGCTACAGGCAACGACAGGAGAAGTCACAAAATGGGAAGATAATAAACGATCTGCCAACCCCACCCCAGTCTGCACAAATCTGGGCAGATTATCTGAATGCACCTGTTTCTTCAAATATGTGCTTTTATATTCAAAATTCTTTGTAGAAGTTCTTAAACTTCACATGCAAATTCTGCCTATTCAGGACAAGAGCAGAATTCCCACACTTGTTTTCTTGATACAAGCATTACTTTCCTAAGTAATAGGAAGAGTAGGGGGGGAAAAAGCCCTGTGTATTGACTGTTCACAAGCTCCCACTGACTGATTTTACACAGTCACAGACTGCAGAGTTCAATAAATCCCGCTGAATAGAGAGTTCTGCATTTCCTCCATACAACAGTAACACCTGGTACCTGCTACTGAACTTCCACAACAACGGTTCCAAAGCTGGTGTTCACCTACTGGGGCAGGCAGTGGCTTTGCATCTTAGAATTAACATACGTGATTCAAACAGGTAACGACTGCTGACCTTACAAATAAACTTGCAAGAAATATAAATGTACCTTTGGGGGATTCTTAAAAGTTTCTTGCCTCCAAACTGCCAAACAACCAACCAACCCCCCCACACACTATTTTCTACGCACAACTGAGATAAATTTACATGCACGTGTCCCAGAACACTCTGCTTAGCAGAATCTGGAATAGTTTTATTATGTAAACCACGGTGTTTACTGTGTTAATAAATGCTTCAGATATGGTGAGGAGTAAAGAGTAAAATTTATGGGCAGAGGGAAAGGCTGAAAATTTAATGTTACATCAATCAAACAGCACAGTTGAGTATCAGACAAGAATACACGGCTTCCCAGATCAATTAAGGCTTAGCACATCTTAGTCTGTTATTTAGAAACAATCAGGAAATTTAATGAAAAAAAAGAACATATTCAAGCATCTGTTTAAAGAAACTAAATTATTTTATAGCTATAAAATGTGAGCTTTTTGATAGATGTGAGGTTAAACGTTCTTGTCCTATGATGTACCACAAAGACAATACATCAGAACCTTGGGCAGCCTAAATTACTTTCCAACTTATGCATGGGTGGTTAAATGAACTTGTACAGAATTACACAGAGCAGGCTGCATGAACACACCTCATGTGACCTGTTCTGTGTTCTTCTTGGTCTGCTGGCTGCATCTTTCAGGAATGCCCCCAAAATGAAATTGCACCTTGAAATTCATTAAATACCGGCAGGTTCTAACCTGCAACTCTTTCAGACTTTACAGTATAGACTGAGGGGGATAATTATGAAGTTCAGCATGCTCCTTTCATCTTGGGTGCCTGCTGCACAGTGAGCACCACCCTTCATCTTGCTGAAACCGAAAACACTTCAAGCATTTTGCATATTCAACAATTCCTTCCCCATCCACCCTTCCCACAGGAAAAAAAAAAAGCCACAAACGAACAACCAACACGAAGAGTGCTCTAGACTAACAGCAGCATTTTCCTTTGTTCAGGATTTAGACCTGGCTGCATGTTAGAGCCTGCTCAGTGCACTCCACGGTCAAGTACAGACACTCTTGGCTGTCTAAGAACCAAAGGGATGCACTTAAAACAAGGATCCACCTGTGCTCCCAGTGCAAGACTTTGCCCTGCAACTATCACAGTAGTTCTCCCATGTTTTCTTTTTTTTTTCAGAACTGGCTTCTAACTTTGTATTAAACTATAGCTAGAGTCAACTTTGGATATGATCTGAAGAACTATCAGATACTTTTTACTTTCGTTAACACACAAATTGCAAACTTAAATGCACAGAAAGAAATTAAACTTTAAAGAAAAAAACTCAAAGGCAAGGATTAGAAAACCTGCATTTCTTTCTTCCAGCTGCTTTATTTAAATAGCAGGTAGAGAAAAGAGTGGATAATTTCTCCAGATCCCTGTACAGAATTGTCCTATCCTAGCTAGTTGACCTGGCTGCCAAATTCCTGGCATTCCTAGTACCTCCACAAGTTCTGTTTTTCTGCCTCTGTCCTCAAAGGCTTCCCTGCCTGAATGGTTTACTATCTTGCAATAAAATCAAATCCATCAACTTTCTATTTTTTTTTCCAGTGATGGTGTCCCTGACTGATGTTTGAATTACCCTTACAGTCTTTCCAAAATTCTGTGCTTTCAGCCCATAAGCACAGCTTATCAAGATGTTGGGGCATTCTCATTTTGATCTCAACCAACAGCAACAATTCTTCAAGTTCCTCTTGCGTGCAATTTTTTTAATAGATGTACAACACTTAGAATCACAGAATGGTTTGGGTTGGAAGGGACCTCAAAAATCCTTGTTCCAACCCTCTGCCGTGGGCAGGGACACCCTTCATTAATCAGGTTTCTCAGAGCTCCATCCATAAGTGGTCTCACTTTTCATACAAAGCTCGAGTGTTACCCCTCTCAAAACAACCCTCCTGATTTCTATCTTCGCAGCTGCAGCATGCTTAAGAATCCCGATATCGCCTTCCTGGACATTTCCTTGTTGTCTTGCTTCCTCTGATGTTCTCCATCCTATCAATGCCTTGAAGTTTGTTTTCTGTCCCTTTACTCTTTATTCATTTTTGTATCCTTTTTATCCAGCACCAGTTTTCCAGGAGCCTGGGACAGAAGGATCAAAATCTTTCTCTGAAAATATCCTTTTCCAAGACGGGCTTTGTGTGACCTCCTCACATTTGAGCAACAGTTGGCCAAAAGGCAGATGCAGGAAGCTCCTGAGCACGAGTTTAGCTCACACACCTGAAACCAGACCTATGCCTATGGATCTTATAGAACTGGCATAGGAAGGTACCAAATACTTTGAAAGTTATGTTCAAGAGCAAACCACAAAAAAGCAAGTAAACAGTACAGAGAGTATTTACTTACAAATAAACTTTGAGCTAGAAAGCCTTTTTTCATATCTCCAGTAACATGTTCCAAGCAGATACATAAATAACAGCACTAGACAGTATTTAGTCCCTTCTAGTTTTACTGCAGCTTTCCTAGATATGTATCCAAAGACTATATGAAAATATTCATAAAAAGAGTTTTGTTTGAACACGACTAACAGTGAACAAAACAATACAATAACAGAAACAAACAAAAATATGCACACTATGGGTTTTCTGGTATAAGAATGGCTCAGACACATTTCCTTCCATTGTTTCTTGTTTTACAAGGAAAAAAGCAAAAAAGCACAGAAGCAGCAAATACAAACCCAATTTCTCCCATCCAGAAGTGCTTTGGAGCTGAAAAGGCCATTTTCCACGGCCCAGCACTTTAGTTGTTGGAATGACTGTACCTAAGAGGATAGTTCCTACTATTCAGTCTCTTTTCTTCAGGCTCTTAAAAACTGAAAACAAACAAGTGTGAAAACAAACACACTCCCACAAGCACTTTTGATGATTGCCACTATTTTATTTTGTGTAGGATTTTAAACTTCATTTTACTACCACCAGAAGGCAACTATCCAAAAAGAACAGTTGTTTGAAGGAAGCCACAATTAATGTAGATACTGTCACAGTAATGATTAGATCTGACATAAACCCTTATGTATATAAAAGTACACATTCAAATTCTTCTATCATCTTCCTCCTTTGATGTGTCCAGGTTTTACATTAAAAATAAAGCTGCATGTAAGTCTATTTTGGTCCCATTTATAAACCCTGCAAAAACCCTGACGATATACATGTAAAAGCACATACACCTTTAAGGGTTGCACACCACTGTACAGGAAATCTGGATTGTAAACATAAATGGATCTTTTGCAACAATTAACACAATTTATTCACCTGAGTCTATGCCATTCCAACTGCACAGACTTCATTTGTTCTGCTGTAAATCAATAGCTTGCCACGTTCCACTGCATCTTTTTAACTCACAGGTGATGCAGACCTGCTGTCTAAGGACTGTAAATGAGCTCTCAGGTCATACACAATCAAACGGGTCATAGTTACTGATTAAAAGTGAGCAGCAGTTTAACTACATCAGCTTTTCAAGTGAATTGCAGAAATAAACAATTCAGAAACAATAAAGAGATTATAAAACATGGTACTTAAGGTACACTCAGCGTTCTAACACGGGATCACAGAATCACAGACCAAGCTCAGTTGGACGGTACTTCTGCAAATCATTTTGTCCAGCCCTTCACTCAAAGCAGTACCAACTAAATCAGGTTGCTTAGGGTCCTGTCCATGAATCATCAGAGAGTCATAGAATGGTTTGTTCAGCTGAATTTTAAATAGTTCTCAGATTTCACAGTCTCTTTAAAAATCCTGCTCCAATGTTTTACTTTACATCCAAACATAAGATTAAATAATCTCTTGCAACAAGGATCATTTTTGTCAAGTTAGCCCATACCCACCACATATCCATAAATATGTCCTCCTCCTCATGCTTCTTTATAGCCCCTGCCCGTGGTTGAGAGAGCGACACCTTCCTGGCAGGAACAGCACACTCATCTACCTCCAGCCTTTCCAGCAGCTTAAAGCTGCTGAGCTATCAAGGCACAGTTCTGGCCACCCAAAACCCAGACAACCCTTACACTCAAAAGCAACTCCAGTCATAACCATCTGGGTGGTCAGACAGGGCACACACTGCTGGAGGTGTGCTCTGACAGCCTGTGTGGACATCCATCATCCCACCACCCTTCATGGAGACAGATTTTGGGTGGGAGAAGGAACTAAGTTCAGTATTTGCAAATCATATCACAGGAGGAGACTGCCAGATGAATACCTTTCAGAACTTGAAAAATCTCCCTCTTCTTTTCAAAAAACCTCCAAATTCTAGAAGGACAAAAGAAGTCTACGGAAGTCCTTGAAGCTGTACTGAGTGATTAAAGAGCACAGATGGTTTTCAAAGGAGACCGAGAATCCCATAACTATAAAAAGTATTATTATTGGAGGGTCCCCTAACCCAGATATGGGTCATGTTTCCATCCTACACCTATGGCACATTCCTGTTTGATCAACCACACTGCACCTTCACAAAGTGTAGCTGGCAAAGACAAGCAAGATATGCATTATTCCAATAACAGGGATCCTTTCCAGCTCAGTTCCCATTATCAGAAAATAATAATTCTCAGAAAAAACGAACACATTTCCCACACGCTCTTATGTCATCTTACATGTGTATTTTGTACACATCTTTACTATAAACAGACCCTCTCCTACACTGTCTCTAACACATAAGTAATACAAAACTTGAAAAGCAATCAAAATATTAATTCATTAAAGTTTTGATTTATCCAGTGACCTCACTAATCTCATCATCGCTTCTATGGAGATACTTGGGGTGTATACACAACATTTCTATCTTGTGGAGGAGGCATCCAGAAGTTATGGAAAACTTTCTCCTCTCTCCTCTTATGCAGAAAGAATGCTTTTCATATAGTTAGAAAAATAACCTCTGAAGACACAAGTTGAAACTAAATGAATAAAGGAACATGGTTGGCTGTATTAAATGCACAAAAGATAATGGAATATCAGATTTATTTCATGTTATATAGTTCAAAAACTTGGGAAAGATAAATACTTTACATAGTATTATTATATATTTTATAAATTACTTTTATGAATACTTACTAAAAGAAATATTTATCAAAATATTACATGCCAGTTTCCCCATGATTATTATTATAATCATACCTGTCACTTTTCCCATTATGTTTATCAAATAGGATAAAAATAAATATTACCCAGAAAAGTGTTGGTATAAAAGCACAAGTAGGACAAAATGTTGTTATTATAGGTAAGGTAATGATGTTCAAGAAACACAGCAGGCAGATCAGATGTAAGGTTCAGTTCTGTTTCAAATGGACAGACAACTAACGTGAAAAGGTGCATCAGCAGTAACAGACCCCTACAAGCACATTTGCTATGCCCAGACATTAATAATTTTCTAAATAAAAGAGGCAGCCTCAGCTTCACTCAAACCTCAGTGCTTCAATTCTATGTCCAACCCAGATTCAGCTGAAAACTTGTCCAAGTGTCAGATTTATTTCTGTAAAACTCCCATTAATCCAGAAACAACTGAACAAACAAGAATTCTGAAGATACATTTTGGGCTTGGAGGCTCTTGCATGACTCTGAGTTCTGCAAGCCTTTTTCAGAATTGCTTTGGATTTTCTGATCAAAGAATTTCAAAATCTGTTGGAACAGCAGATGGTTTGCAAATAGTTGTGTCCTAACTATCAAATCCCCTTATTTAATTCCCTCATATTCCCTTCCTTTATCTGTCCGGCTGTATCAAAGTGGAAGCCCACTTGCTCTGCTGTTGGTTTTTCATTCCCAGTCAGAAAGCAAGCTTTTTAACAAGCTGCTTATGGCGGGTGAACTTTTTCCAGCCTGGGAGCACGGAGCTGTCAGAAGATGGCACGGCCACCAATTCGTTTCTTAGAGTGCAGCAAATTCTTCACCACTTCCAAATCACACCCGCTCTGCTGCACTTCAGAATTTGTAATCCTGTCAGTTGAAAATGAGGAGAAAGACACACAGTCCCCTGCAAACTAGTCTATCTGGTACAAACCAAGCCTGTTATTTCAAGTCTAGTCAGGCTTAGCAAAGCCCTGTTCCAGCCCCTCAGTGGTGTCACGGGAACACGAGGCATGCCACGGAGCTCTGCAGTGCTGGGGACAAGGCAGATGTGCCAGAGCAAAGATAAAGGACTGCTTACAAGCCAAACAGCTTGTTTTGGCTGACAATCCTCTTTCTCCCCACCATGGAATTACTTTGATCTTTTTGCCTATTCTATGATTGCAATTATACCAAGTTTATGGGATTGAGGGGACTGCAGAAAGAACACACTGATCCAACTGTGAGTAACAGAGTGGGAAGCTACTTTTAAAAGCCTGATTGCACGCAGCCAATACAGTCAGTATGTTTTCAAAATGGGGATATAAACCAAGGCTGTTAAATGAATCTTCCATAAAACTCACCTTAAAACAAGCAACAGATCTCCTGCACTATGAAACGATACTTTACTTTGTGACACTAAATTTACATTATCTTAAATATTCCGGTTTTTTTTCACTTCACCACCTCCTCTTCTCCCCCAGACAAAATACTGGAATACACTTAAGTGGTTGTTCTGCATAATTGTGAACAATTAAGTGTTTTAATTCAAACAGAAAATGGTCAAATACTGCAGGGCCCTCAGGGATATCCTCTCATGCCGTGATTCCCACAGGCTGCACAAGCCATGCCATGTCTCAGCATCCAGCAGAGACATATCCCAGAGCACCCCCCACAGCACAACTGCCATTCCATGGGGCTGTTCTCTCCCTTTGGTGCCAAGAGGAGCAGGATCAAGGAGCAGTTGGACAACATGCCACGAGTGTCACCTTTTTGGACAATATTCAAAACTGAGGTCATATTCATTTATAAACATTTTAAATCATATTACACTCCTGGAATCACAGAATCACAGAATTGTTTGGGCTGGAAGGGACCTTAAAGATCCCGTTCCACCCCTACCACGGGCAGGGATACCTTTCAGCAGCCCAGGTTGCTCCAAGCCCTGTCCAACCTGGCCATGGACACTTCCAGGGATCCAGGGGCAGCCACAACTTTTTGGGCAACTTGTTCCGGTGTTTCACCACTCTCTGAGTAGGAATTTCTTCCTAAGATCTCAACTAAACCTACTCTCTCTTTCAGTTTATAACCTTTGCCCCTTATTCTGTCACTACCTGCATGTACAAAAAGTCCCTCTCTCTCCTTTTTTCACAAGCCCTTTTAGGCACTGGCAGGGGCTCTAAGATCTCCCTGGAGCCTTCTCTTCCCCAGGCTGAGCAGCCCCGGCTCTCTCAGCCCATCTCCTTGGGAGAGAGGTGCTCCATCAGCAGTGAATAAAATGATTCATTTTACTCAGTTTCTAAATATCTTCAATTCTTTAATGAACTCGTAATAAAAAGAAATTAAAAGGAACATGTGATTATAGATATAGCATTAGGGGAAAACCGAAGATGTGGAAGAAATCAAACACAAAAGGTACCCTGTAAATAACTGAAACATTAGGTTATTGTTTGCAACTTTTGTTTTTAGACTGAAAAAAAAAATCTGAGGAGCACTCTTATAATGATGATCTTTAAGGCCCCTTTCAACCCAAACCATTCCAATGTTATGAAACATTTGGGTCTAAATTTGAGAAACATAAGAGTGTGTTGAATAGCTACACTGTGGGACTTCAAGTTGAAATGATTTTATCAGAAATAAACACCTTAGAAGAATTATTTTGATAATATATTTACTTTGACCCTGTTCCTGAAACATGGATCATGCCCCATGCAAACTGGGACCCTTTTGCTGCACAGTGCTCAGGTATGAGCTGCATTCCCACTTGCAGCTCCACATGGAATCATCTCATTCTTAACCTGTCTGACTCCACACCAAATCTTTATAATGTCTTTTTGGCTCAGTGGAATATTTTTACAAAATGCCAGCATTGCATTCACCTATTGTGTAATGCAGAGACTCCAAAAAACCCAAACCCAAACCCAAACCACCACACAAAACACAGCTAACACAAAGTATGGTTTCCCAGGAGCAGCATTCCACCAAAGCATCCTCACCGGGAGCTCAGAAAAGTGAATTTTGTATTCTCGGCAAAGCTGACCATGTCTCTTGGATTAACCTTTCAAGTGCTACTGCTTTAGCACAAAATTTATTTATGACTTCTTATGTAACTCTGATATTTCTCTTCTAGTGTGATAAAAAAATGAATCACTATTCTATTGATGGAGTTCTTTGTCCTCATAACTGTTAAAAAATTTTATATTGCAATTAAGAATTGAGATTTTGAATTTTCTATACAGCAGAGGCGGACGTTTTTCCCCATTTTGCTTTTTTTTATTATGGGTAACAGAAAATATTTTCTAATGAGCTAAATCTGAATTAGAGACATACCAAACCCAGGCTGTGGTTGAAAATACTCCAAAAATGGCAACATTCAAGAAAACGAGTTAATAAATAAACAATAAATATGCAACCTTTATAAGCTATTCCAGATAATGGAGATAATTCCAGCCACAGTTATAATAAAGGGAATATGCTTGTTAAATATTGTGATTTTTAAAAATCAGTGCTCTATCAGCACACTCTTTAGATATGGCAGACTCTGGGACAATATGAAGAATCATCTAGTCACATGTATTTCACCTAAACGAACAACTGTCTTTTAAAAAGCAATTCCTTCTCTCTCGAAGACAAAACAACATCCATCAGTCTCTTCAGTTACTGTATCTAACAGTAAAGTACAGAATTACCTCTAAGAAGATAGATTTTCAAATCTGTTTTGCTGAACTTTCATTTAAACTAGCTTTTAGCATTGAACAGAAAGCTTTATTAAGAAATTCAGTGCATAAACAGTTGATAAAACTGGCTGTGTTAGACACATCTGTAAATTCTAGTCAAATATTTCCTCCCTCTCTCCCAGCAAACAATCGGGTGTGGAGTCATAGAACGGTTAGAGTTGGAAGAGGCCTTACAGATCACCTCGTTCCAACCCTCCTGCCATCAGAGCAGCACGTACAGAGAGAGGAAAAGGCAACGAGCACAAGCTCTTCACAGGAGAAATTCCGTCTGGAAATCAGGACACCCTGCCAATGACAGTGGCCGGGCACGGGACAGCCCCCAGGCCGAGCCCTGCACTGAGGAGGAACCTGGACTGATGAGCACAAACTCCCTTCCAGTCTCCATGTCCTGTGGTTCTTGCTATATTGAGTAACTGGCAGTTAAGTGTTATAAATTAATAATCACATTACTCAGATGAAAAATTAAATCCTCTAGTGAGTTTAGCAACTTAACTGAATATTATTTATTTCAAAGCCTTATTTGTTCATGATAGAGGGGAGATTGCTGTGGGAAAAGAGGGGTTGACATTTCTTTTTCTTGTTATGCTCAGCTGGTGAAGCTTAATTTTCCGTTGAAAAACCGAGGTAGCAAAGTTTTAACCAAATACTGTCTAATTATTTTAATACAGAACAAATAATCTATACTTAACACAAAAACATGCTTTATTATTATTGTTTTGAAAGCCAAGGAACTGGTTTCTAGTTCAAAAGGTTTCTGAAAGACTACATGATTAGCTGTCCTAGCCTGATGTACTCATTTCCCAGTAATCTGATTCTTAAATATTATTGCTCTAAGTGATGTTGGTGAGGTAAGGAAGTAGCTGCTCACGGAAACTTTTGTATTCCTTTGTCTTTGTACAGCTCAGTTAAAATGTCAACAGCAAAAAGTTCCATAACATTAACCAGCAATACTGAGGGGCCAAAAACCAACCAACTCACCAGCAACTGTATCTCAGGTTTGGATCTGTACGCTCATTTTCTGGGATGGTTTCTCTGAACGGTGTTCAATACTCCAAACTCACTCGCTTCAGATAATTTCTCCAATTACCAAATAGACAAGAGAGACATGAGAGCAAGAAGCCCTCGCAAAAAAACTACATACATCCAATCTTTCACCCTAACTCACCAGATAAATGACTCTCCAGCTGCTCTCAGAAGAGCACAGATTTGTCCTGCTGGAAACCACACCTTCAGTGGCAGTGGAGTCCCACCACCCACCTATAATAACTTATCCCTGGGCCAAGAACCAGAGTTCACCACACTATTCAGAATGATAAACCTAATCTTATTTCTCTCCCAGCTTTTATTAGTGACTTCCCTGTTCCTTCCCTTATTTAATTCAATGGCAAAAAGCTGCCCTGATATCAGTTGCACAGCATCAGTCCTCATTTTCATCTGCATCCTGGGGATATCACTCAAGAGCTCTAAACGCACACTCGAGAGTCTCCACATTAAAGCTAAAATCTGAGCACAGATTGTCAGTCTTTCAGTGAGTCATGATGACAGGAAAACTGTTGTGGTTATGAATAAACATCGCTGGGTATTCTTACTTCATTTTCATATCATAAAGCAAGATCTGCTGTTTGGGCTATGTGAAGCTCTGCTTCCAGGGAATCAAAAAACTACAAAAATCCAAAGACTGGAACTGTCAAAGACTAAAGTGTTCTTTGAAAAGTTAAAAGTCTTGAGTAAACCCCCAAATGAGGAGAACACGAACAGCTAAAGTATTTCTGCACAAACTGAAAAAGCCCTCTCCCAGTTGGGAGCAAGCTGGAACTCGCATGGGGCCCTGCACACCCTGGCAAACATCCGAATTGTTCGGAGCACACCAAATCTGTTTAGTCATGTCTGCTGAGGGGGGAAGGATATTACAACACATCTGCACAGGCTGTTTCCACATAGGTCAATTGGTTCTCAAAGGCTGTTTTTACACCCCTTTCCTCCAGCCAGAACCCCGCACACGTGGACACCATTCCCCAGGCTGGCCGTCCACCTGGTTGGCACAAAAAGGATCTTTTAATAGAAGCTCACAAATGAGCAAAGAGACAATTTCATGGCCTCATAGATGTGCAGTGTCAACAAAAACTGATGTCTGGAGGGATTTTGTAAGAGTCTAAGTTTGCCTCAGTGAAATTTCAAAACAGGCATAATTCAGAGCTGCAGTGCCCACTGAGGATAGGAATGATAGATCTAAACCACCCTGGGAATGGCAAAGGGTATAGGCAGCAGCTCAAACTGGGAGATGAATTCAAACGGTTTCTTTACTTATGCAAGGACGGGGTGGGTAACACAGGATTCTCTCTAAGATATTCTAGCAAGGTTTTTAATCTGTGTTCCAAAACAGCTAAAAGCTATTCCCCTACAAAACATGCTGCATGAAGCAAAAAGATATTCAAAACCGGCAAGGAGGTGGATCTCATGTAAATAACTATGCAAGGAGTAAGTGTGGTTTCGTGCCCTCCAAACAGCCAAACAGTTTTTCTGCCTTGGCAGTGGTACCTCCATTTCCAACACATACACTCCCTTTTACCTCTAGCACTTTCTTGGAGGAAGCAGTTTAAGATGCATCTGCACTCTGATTATGAACGATCAGTGAAGCGCCAGCTCTGTAAAGGGCACCTTCATGACCTATGCAATGCGGGTCAATCCTGCCCCACAAGACCAGGTTAATATTAAACAAAATCATATACATTAGCACACAAATCTTACTGTGTTTGGACCTCTCTGACTCACTGAGGGCACACTACAGCCCAAAGCTGTATTGACCCTGCTGGAGTTGCTGTATTTGTATGGAAATACACACTTTCCCCTTCAGCTTAATTTTGCATTCTGGAGAATCTTAAGCCTGGCGGGTGACACAGACACACATTATTTATAAGTATTTTAACAAATTCTTAACTAATATATAACAATATGTTTAGTGAACAGTTTAAGCTTAAACTTCAACTCTTCAGGTCAAAAAACTGTCTTGGTTTCATGTGTCATTAAATAACTGAGTAGGATTTGCCTTTTACAGGGAAAAAACCCTAAAAGATTAGGTTCAATAAAAGAAATTATATATCTCTATTGATGTCTCCAAGTTCTAATCTGGGGCAGTGATAACATCAGTGACATTAGTTTAGAGACAACTGGTGTTTGCTTTATTTAAAGCAGCCAATCAAAAAGGGATTTATCTCTAGACTAGAACTTTTCCCACACCAAGGAAAAATGAAATTCATACGGAGATAAAGTACAAAGCTGGGCAGGCACATCCCATTATTTCATTGGGGAATTTTTTTTTAAGTTATGGCATTGCTGCTAATGAGAAGAAAGAAGTCAAAACCCAACAAATCATTCAAAAGGCAGAATAAGTTCCAAGTTACTGTAATTATAAAAGTTCACGCAAAGATTAGAAGTACCACAAAAACTTATGAAAAATGATGCAGTGAGTCAAGGGTTCTTAAAATACAATGGGAAATGGGATAACTGTTGCATTTCTTCATGCTTGTAACTGAACTCAAAGAACATCAGACAAGCAGGACAATGTCACAGGGGTGATAAAGCTATGTTCCTTGACTTATACAGTATGGCATGATTACATTAATAAAGGGAGTATTTCTTACTTTGAGAAAATGGCAGTGTCAACCTGATTTATCACCCATTAAAAAAGGAAATCAGCAGCATCTCAAATCAGCAGCAATGAGACTGAAGGATAAACATATATAGTTTGTCTCATTATTGGTGACAGCTCTATGAAAAATGAGTTAAAAGAGATTTATTAGAAGTGTTTCATAGAAACTGAGATGAAAAAGATATTAACTGGCGTTCCAGTATCACTCCAGACCGAAAACATCCTGTAGTAAATGAAAGGTGTCAGAAAGCTGACAGCAGTGGTGAGGAGAGTTCAAAAGAAGATTGATATAAAGTAAAATAATTTTTAAGACAAGTTAGAGTTTGGTCACAAGATGCATGGATCAAAACATAAAAGGTTTATGGTGACTGACAATATAAAGGACAAAGGTGCTAGAATAAAAAAAGTTCTTAGTGCAAAACATAGGTAAAACACTGTAGACAAAACCAGGAGGGGCAGTGCCATATGAAAGTAAATAAAAGAGAAAACTCCGATGCGAAAAGATACCAGTGCCAGATACTACTGATAGAAAGTAACGTGAACTTTGGTATTGATGGTACATTTGCTGAAGAATTAGGTTTTCCTTTGAAGTGTCAAAACACTGATCTGGACCACCATTTTTAAGAAATAGGGAATATCACTATTTTTGCAGTTTAAGAACCAGATTACACAATATAGGTGTCTCCTGACAGCTCTAATAAGCCAGACCATAACAAACCATTTCTGCTGTTCAGGGATCGATGGCCATGAGCTCATCACAATCCACCAGTGTGGAGCTCAGCTGACCAAGCACAGGCAGACCAGCAGTTGTGGTAAGTAACTGCTTCAGAGTTGGGTACTGAAGTCATATTCCCAAGGGCTGTACAATGGGAATTCCAGCCTCCCCCTGAACCCAGTCCTTCAAAATTGCTGTGTCTGTTTTGGCCCTAGGCTGCAAACTAGAAATGATAAAAGTAGTTCTTTCATACTCAAAGCAAGACTGTTCAATTGCCAGTGTCAACATGACAAAGTGCTTGTGGCTACAGGAGTGGGGGGAGGAAGAAAAATGGGGGGGCAGGAGAGAACTCTGCACTTAATACTGGGCAAGTAAGAACAGAGTTTTTCTCTCTGGCTGAAGCCCAGACTTATCCCATCGTATATTTCTTACCTTTCTGTATGTTGACTAGACTAGAACCGTTGCTCTGGCAGCAATTACAAATCAAATTCATGATAATTATTCCTACAACATAAAAATGAAGAAATGTCCCTGGAAACAATTCTACATCTTTGATATACATGCAGTGCTTTTAATCAGCATTTGCCTTTTTCAGAACCAGTGACAAGAAACAACCAATGAGGAAATACAGTAAGATGATTTCTTGAGGGAAAGCCAAAATGCAATGCTTTATGCTGACCTGCACATAAAAGGTAAGGAGATTTTTATTTTTTCCCCCTCAAAGAGTGAACTGAAGTTCTGTTTCTGCAGGAGAATACCTTTTTTAACAGCATATAAATTAGAATTAGGGACAGACAGACATACAATCCCAACAGAATGTAGTGGCTTATCACAGTTCCCAAGAATCACAGAACCTCAAGAAGGGACACACGACAATGTCCAAATTACACCCAAATAAGATTTTTCAAATATAACATGACCAAGATCAGAGAATCATAGAATGGCCTGGGTTGAATGCACAGTTGTTCATCAAGAGCCAGAATAGAAAGTCTAAACAGTAACTTATTTAATTTTGAGGAATTATTCCCCTACCTAAGAAGAAATATTTATAATTGGAAACATAAGACTTGTAGAAAACACCTTTGAGGAATTTTCAAAATTCAAAGGGAGTTCACAGCACTGCAATGCCAATTTGAATTTTTAAGTTTTGCCTCATGCTGTCATTAATTTTTTATGAACAAAAATTGCTCTAACAAATATCTTGAAAATACCCTGAAGAAAAATCCAAATGCAATTTGAAATTATATACATTATATGTACATGATGTGCATACCCTTATGGAACATGGCAGCAATTTTCCAACATAGGACCAAGCCCAAAACAAGACCGTGAATGCACACCCAGTAAGTCACCTGGATGAGCCCTTTAAGATACAACATAGCATGCAATACTCTTAAATTGGATTTTTGTTTATGTACAGTAAGCTTTCACAGATTTTATTTATAAACTCTTGTTTGGCAATTTCAATTATTTTATTCCCTAGTGCTTCTCCTTTTATGGCCATCTCTTTCTTCCCACATTTTACCCCAAGGCACATCAGCTGTCTTCACAGCTAAATGAAATTCCCATCTCTGGCTCAAATGAGAACTTCTTTTTGTTGTTTGTTTAACTCGAAAGAAGCCAGCCATCAAAAAGGAAAAGCCTAGAGATTGGGTCTTGATGCTACACACATTTTCTCCACAAATACCTGCATAGTCTGACTTTAAAATGCAAGAAAAGAAGTTTGTCTCCTATAGGTTGAGTGTGGGAGACTTTACTATCGTTACTAAAGTTAGCTCTTCTCCTAAATGATAATAAAATAGAAAGAGGTAATTAGTGGAGCTAAGGTTAAACAAATTGTTTTCAATCAACCACTCTAAGGTTGCTGGGAAAAAAAAAAAAATCCAATAAAAAGACCCCCCGAAGACCAAATCCAAGATAAAACCAAAGAACAGAACAAACCAAGCAACCTCCCAGTTCTCTGGTACCCTGACTATACTATTATATTCTGACTGTCACTCACCACAGTGTGGTGTCACAATCTGTTAGCTGAGCCCCAGTAGCCAACCTTGAGTACAGCCCTCATTACTACTCGTAAGGTCGAAGTCAGGCTCAGCCTGGTGTTAGCTGTTCCTGCAAATACTGGACTGGCTTCCAAGGACACTGTCCTGCTCCCCTCTCCTGCACTGCACCGAGCAATCAGACAGCTACACGGGAACTGACAGCAGAAAGGAAAGGCATCAAAATTGGCATTACTTCTAACTGTTTCCCTGCAGTGCTCCCTGGTACTAAATAACTACGCTACATAGCACTCAGGCCTCCTGCCACGGTGTCAGGCCATGCTAAGGCAGCTCAAGCTGATCACAAATCGGTTCTTGAGTTCAGGCTGTACCAAAGGCCCGTTTGCTGCCCACAGATGCCACCAAGGCACCTTTTAAAACACCTCTCTGCTGCTGGCGCCTCTCCTTCTGGCTTTCCATCTTCCCGCAAACAGGATGTTCTGGCTAATCATTGACACATGTCTACATCCAGAGTATTCTGAGCAGAATATCAACCAATAAAGTGTTAAATATCTATGATTTTCTTTTCAAGTCATGATTCTTATACGGATTAATTTCTTAGAGATGCCACATATTAACTAAGTTGTGAACAGGAACATGCAGAAGCAAATAATGATCTTGTGAATCAATGCAACTAAAAAAACTGGTACCTGGCTTGGTATAATGCAAGAAAACTATGTTTAAATTAAAAAATTGTAAATGGGTATAGCATTGATTCAGAAGAGGAAGTGAGATACAGGAAGGGATAGGAAATGCAGAGAATTTGGAAAGAAGTCAACAAAGAGCTATATTTAGGCAGGTTTTTTTAATCTAAAAATTCCACAATGTGTATTACAGCCAACAGTCTCAAACAAATCAAAAGCAGCCAAAGCTGCCTGGAATATGATAAGCATCCAGTTATCAACCAGACAGTTTCCAGAAAATCATCCATTTCTTTCCATCAAATCAAACCATCTCTGAGCTCACATTCCTCATTTAAGCCTGACCACTTAATTCTCTGTCAGTCATCTGATAAATTCAAGCCTGGCTTTGGCAGAGCCCCCAGCCCAGCACACTCTCTTCCTGCTCCCACCTGTCCACGCTGCAGATCATCCTGCTTGAAGAGATGGCCTGTAGCACAGCTGGGGATGAATTTGCACTGTGAAATGGCTTAGGAAAGTGACCTACCATTGAGGAACAAAACCTAAACAAGATCTACCACCAGTTCCTAATGGGGAAAAAAAAGAAAATGGAAATAACTGGATGATGATGAAGCCAAGGAGGAACTTCGCTACTGAATCACAGCTCCAGCCAACTTAAACTGTGCAGCTTTTTCTTGACATGTAAATATTCTACATCAAGAGGTTATTTTGCTTTTCCAGCTACGTCAGTACATCTAATACAAGAACTTCCTTCTCTACAAACCTTGCTGTGCTTTTCCCTTAGACTGCCAGAGCTACATGATCACCAGTTGACTGTTCCACATCACCAACTCAAGGTAGAGAATTACAGTTTTAAAAAACTAGAAGCAACCAATAATTTGGAGAGCTGGCTCGATGATAGAGTTTGCTTGGTATAAGTGCAAGCTGCTAGTATCTGACTGCTTAACTGCATGTCTAATGAGAGACAACATCTTTAATTTTAGGCTGCCTCCCCAGCACAAACTAACACTTGCCTTCAGTGGGGATTTGAATGAAGAAGACTCACTTACCCAACTGCCACTTCCCTCCAGGCACTTGTTTCTCTCTGTCAAACTATCACACATGACCCTCCCATTTATGAGATAAAATCAGAATGAGTCTTTGGGGGACTAAGATCTTAATTCTGCTCTCTTTGAAGTCAACTGGAATTTTGGCATTTACCTAAATGATGAAGGATCAGATCCCGAAGTGTTTGTTCAGCAGTTCTGGAAGAACGACAGTCTTAATAAAATCAATTGAAACACATTTTAAAGACATGGCCAATCAAAATATTTATTTTTAGACTCAGATATCCCAGTATTTGGCATATCTTTTCAGCTGAAATCCACAGTGATGCTCCTTGGCAGTGGCACCACAGCACTGCAACACACTCTACAGATCTCATTATACAATATTCTTGTTACTACAAGCATTTGAATCAGAAGCTTGTAAAGACCTGGCAGTACTGAAATACTATTCAGAGTTTCTTTCTCATCTTCACCAATGTAATAATGTCTTTGATAATCTGGCACATCAGGATCTTAATCCTACTGTTGGAAGAGGTTCGTGAATTTACCAAGGTTTTCCACTTGAGAAAGAATCCTTTTCAAGATAAGCTATAACATTTATTTTTCAAAAATTAATTCTATTGCTTCAACAAAAAACAAGGAATCAAAAGAAATGCTGAGGGTATTACTACCACTACTTTCCAAATGTACTAAGTAATAATTATGAGTGGGAAATCAGACTTTTTTTCCACTCTGGCTCGTTATCACCATGTTCTTACATTTACAGTACATAACATACTATCACAATTTTGCTATTTTCATAGAGTTTTCCTAGAATCATAGATAGAATTAGAAGCTCAGGTGTAAGGATAGCTGAGGGCTTCCAGGGAAAAGATAAAAGGCAGCAACCATCTGTCATATCTGCACAATTTGACATGTTTGCAGAGAACAAAAGTGAAGACATCAACTGAAAGCAGATTCTCTGGACAAACCCTCCACAGTTCTTAGAAGTCTTGCATGAACATGTTTTTAAAAGATTAATAGATGTCCAACATTCCTTGTAATCTTATTTATTTCTTGCCGCAGTATTTACACACACGAATTCTCCAGAATTTCAATTTCCAGTTTTTTTAAAGCTCTATGTATTCTATAAATATCTGTTTACATTTTACTGTCTCCACTATATGTACGAAGACCAGCATATATTTTTCATTCTTCATATTTCATCCACCTTAAAATTTCCTTTCCATTATGCAAATGGCTTTTATTTGAGAACTGAGTAAAGCCAAATTTTTCCTTAAAATGAAAAATTTAAAACAAGCTGTCAGAGGTGTATACTAATTTGGAAAAAGAACCCCAAAACCAAAAGTTACCATCTGTAAATTGATGGTTAGTAAGAAATCAGTAAATAATATTCAAGTACTGCAGGGATGGATTTGTTCATAAGGAATGGCTAAATTAAAATAAAAACTGTGTTTATCCTACCTAAGAATGCTTAGTGTTAACAGTCAGGGTTAGGAACTGGCTGGAGGGCCGGGCCCAGAGAGTGCTGGTGAACGGGGCTGCATCCAGCTGGGATCCAGTCACCAGTGGTGTCCTCAGGGATCAGTGCTGGGCCCAGTCCTGTTTAACATCTTTGTGGATGGTTTGGATGAGGGCATTGAGTTCACCATTTCCAAATCTGCAGCTGAGCCCAAGCTGGGGGATGTGTTGATTTGCTGGAAGGCAGGAGGGCTCTGCAGAGGGCCCTGCACAAGCTGGATCCATGCTCTGATTCCAAGGGGATGAGGTTCAAGCAGGCCAAGGGCCGGGGCTGCACTTTGGCCACAACAAGCCCCGGCAGCCCCACGGGCTGGGCCAGAGTGGCTGCAGAGCAGCCAGGCAGGGAGGGAGCTGGGAGTGTGGGTGCCAGGAGCTGAACAGGAGCCAGAGTGTGCCCAGGGGGCCGAGAGGGCCAAGGGATCC
>JAWWES010000024.1:18309643-18330887 GCA_035583135.1 Lophotriccus pileatus | reverse complement strand
ACCCTACCAGAGGCATAAACCACCGCCAGCACAGCTCGCAACCTCATAAGGGCATACAGGCTTCTCCCCCACTGAAATGATTTGCATGAGCCATTCTTTCCCTACTTTTCCCCACAGCCTCCTACACTCTAAACCAGGGACATTCCCTTGCCCTAAAAATCCTTCCAAAACACTATAATTCCAAAAAAAACCGTTCCTGGGCAGAAGCCGCAGGTGAGCCAAGCCCAACACATCCCACCCTCACCGCAACAATGCTGGAACAGAAGCGATCCCGACATACCCCCAGGCGGGGCACCCACCTGGGGCTCAGGTACCTCTGATATTCAATATAATAGGACAATAATAATGAATTTTCAGATGTGGGTCAAATTCTTAGAGGTTCAAAACTATCAAAACCCAGCATACTGGGCATTTTAACTACTGCCCTAATGAGAGGAATTTCCCTGAGTACTCTCCCACTGATAACTCTCAAAAACACTGCTAAGTGAAGAGGGCTGGGAAAAGGAAGGCTTCTCTAAATACCAAAAGTGCACTAATTCTCCAATGAAGGGTTGAAGAAGCCTTGCATGGCCCATAGTGAACCAGCCATGCCCAGTATTTCCTGAACTAGGAATAGCTCCAGTGAGCTTTTCCTCACAGTTCTAACAGGTTATCGACTATGGAGTCGTATAAGCAATTATCTTTCTCCAAACACAAATCCTTCCTGGGCCATATACCAGTCACCCTGTATGAATGCCCACTGCGAAGTTACACTGCAGAACCAGTCAATAAACTTTAAATAAGAACTGTTTTGCTCTAGTCTATAGGACGGAGCTGATAAACATCTGGTCTTTGGAAACCACTTTGTGATGTTTGGATTTTGTACCAGCAAACCACTCTCACACACTGTGGTACATCATCACGTGACACTGCACTTTTCCAAGAAAAACCTAATAAAGTGAAAATACTTCATTACCTTGAACTCTTCTTTCTTAAAAGTTACATAATTACTGTGCAATCTCTTATAAGATCTTATTTATTTTAGCTTTAATTATTCACTGCAATGAAAGTATTTCACAAAAAAGAAATTTTTACTCTAAAGAAAATACAAGCCTTTTTTCTTCACAGTATATAATTTGTTTACCACTTGCCAAACTGTTATTTCACCTATGTGAAAACTGGACAGTGCAAGGACTTGCCAGTGAGATCAGACTCACAAGAAATGCCTTCTGCTTTTTCTGAAATCAAAAAAGCTTAAAAAAAAACCCTCGTAAAAAATAAAAGATTTGTTTGACAGGAGAAGGAATTTTTCGGGTAACTCTAAATTTCCAAGTTATTTGAATTATCCTCAAAAGACTTGCATATCTCAATTGTGTGTTCACTATAACATCAGGGTTTACTATGCTGAGTAAAGACAGAATTATGAGGTACTGGATTTATTCATCTCTATTCCTCACCTGTTTAGTGAGACTGAAAACTCCCGATTACATCACCAACAATTCTAATGCGATTTTGGGAAAGAGATCTTAAATTCTGCATGTTTCCCTGATTTTTTTTTTTTTTTTTCTTAGTCTACAGCCTACAATAAAGTCTCTTTCAGCATTTCCTTTGAGTCACCCAATTTGAGAGATATTAAAAAGCAAATTTCTGACCTACTCATATGAACAATTCCCTGCAGACTAATAGGTAATTGCAAGATAGGAATTTGTTGCACACACAGTGTTTGCATCTCTCGTTTTCAGCTACGGTTGAAATTCTTTTCAGCCAAACAGATCCTTGTAAAATTTGAAGTGAACTTATTTTATTTATCAGCTTCATCTCACCAAACTAAATCTACAGATTCAGTTCCCAGAGACTTTTTTTAGGTGAAGATTTTCTAAAAGACATCTCAAAGATGGAGTGTTAGGAGATAGAACAGACATAAGTTATGGAAAAAAAGTATTGCAAAGCTGCTACTTAACTTCAAAATTATAAAAAAATATTTTCTAAGTTTATTATGTATATCCTTTGGGTTATCAATAACATACTGCTAAGAATCAGACTCAATTAAACCATCAGCTATGTCATGGTACTGCTTGACCATAACAGCTCAACTATGCAGCCAAGACAAACTTACATATCTTGCAACTCCACGACAACAAAAATACAAAAGTAAATGACACAAGCAGCTTTGAAAAACTCACTTTTAAAATTATGTTAAAGCTAGTAATTTTCTCATAATTTTTCAAAACTTTACACGTGAAAAAAACAATAAAAGAGAGATTGAGCTCCCCAACAAAAAACACACGAGCAGAAACAAAACCTGGAGAGGATCCAACAGAAATGTACATCCCTTTATAAACGCAAAACAAAAATAAAAGATGTGAGAGGATTTATAACAAATGAAACGGCCCGTTTATCCCTGTCACAACCAGGAACTTTGGTTCAAACATAGTTATTATGCAGAAAGTCACACTTCCACAACACAGTACAAAATACTGTCAGATTAAAGTGCTTAAATGTCTTATTAGCAGAAATTGTTGCCTTTCAACTGGGTTTTCTCCTCACTCTTAAAAGCTCTCAGAAGATCCTAGCAGGTATAAACATGTTCTCTTTTAATTACAGAACTGGGTTACTGCTGTAACTGATTCCCAGCTTCAGCAAATTATAATCAAGTATCCATTGTGCATAACAATCGTTTAATGGATGACAAAACATAATAAAGCAAGCTTTAATGAAGAAAGCTGGAAACCTGACAGAATTTTATGGCAGTGCACTCCAAATGAGAGTGTTACAATCTGTATTTAAGAGAGCCTTTTAATCCAGATGGCCAGAATTAAACAAGGCAGTGGAGGGAAATTTTGATCAAAAGCAAGTGCAACATGGAAGTACCAAAATTCCCCCAGTAAACCACAACTAATTATTTCAGATGTTGCCCGTTCATTTTGCCCTGTGAAGAACTTAGAGGAAAATACAATGTGAATATGCTGCTTTCTCTGTGATAATACACTTATCCACTAGCTTTTTTTGACTTAAGTGTGGAATGATTTAGCAGCAAGAAATCTATTTGTTGGCATTTTGGGGGAGGAAATACTTGGACAGTTGTATAACAAAATTGTAAAGGAGTTTTCAAAACTATACAAAAATTATTTCAGAGTAGTATACTCATAGTTTTAAGATGCAGTTGAGGAAAATACAGTTACTGCAACTAAAAATTGAAGAGGTTTTTAGTTTCAGAGTTGTATTGTTAATAGAGGTGACTCTCAAGTCTCATTGCACTTTTCTCCCCACTCCAATAATCCCCTTGGAACAGCTGACACACTACTTAGTAACATTAGTTTTCCCCGATTCATCTCCCAGTCAGCAGAGAGGATGTGAAATTTCCCATTTTGAGTAAGCTCCACTTATTTGTCTTTGGGCTTGTCCTTGGATGTGTGGGAACAGGCCCCTGACTGCTTGGCAGCATCACACTCCTTGAGTCGGGATAACATCACCTGATACTCAGGGCAGTTGTACCCAGTAAACTGTTGAGTATTTCTAAATCCCCCAAACTAAAATGATTCTTTAGCAACTAAAAAGTACAGATACCATTTTTAATAGAGCATTAAAGCAGTAAGAGGCTGTTTTTCAGTTACCCTCTTCTTGCATCTGTGAGTTTTGTAGAAACCCCAGAGTGGGGAAATACACAGAGAAAATAATTTCTCAGGTCCTCTACAATAAAAATATTTATCTTTTGCAAAGGTTTTTAATGTTATGAAATAAAACCTCTGTAAAATTCATCAAATAATTAGAAATCACCAGAGTCCACTCAAGACTGAACTTACACTAATCCAGCTTCATTTCACCTTCTAAAAACACTTACTTACAGTTGCTCTGATGCTTACATCCATTTCTTTCTCTGATCTTTCTGCTGAGGCCAAGCCAGTGCTGAACCATGACATAAAACACTCTGTCACAGTTAGAAATATTGATTCAGAGAAAAAAATAAGGAATCCTTGTGAGCAGGTTTGTAACAGACAGTGATAAAATCCCAGAGCAGTGTTGCTCCACAGCACCCATTTCCCTTCCTGAGCCTCCTGAATATCAGAGCAGGGTCTGTAAGCTCTGCTTTCTGATGCTGTCCCTGTGTTGTTCTGGAGAATCAAGAAGTGATCTGGTTTCTCACAGGGTGTCTTTATGGTCTTGCAAAGTTGGAAAGAGATCACTGTATTTTTCTGGTTTATAATTATCTGACAGCGGTACCCTTTGAAAGTCTGCCAGGTTCCCTTAAATGAGAAAGGACCTTCAAAATCTGATCAGACTCTGTCTCTGTACTCATGTCAACATTGTCCATTATTTATATTTGTGCTACTCATGTGCAGATCCAGAAGGTGTTTCCGTTCTCCGTGTTAGGCCCCCTCCTGCTCCCAGCCACACAAGGTCTGATGCATCCCCAGGGCAGCACAGCACTGCAATGTTTCTACCCAATGGATTAAAGGACCAGACGAAAAACTCCCTGAGAACATCAAGTGACACACACAGAGGTTTGACAGAGTGGAAATTAAGGCTGAAAAGTTTGTCTGAAATCCCACACAACTGATTCATACTGGCTGCACAACATTTTTCAGGTTTTAAATGTTATCATCTTCCATGTGAGCTCGCTCAGGGTGAACCAAATATTATTGCCAGGAACCAAAATCAGAAAAAGTCCTGCAGCTACTGAACATGAATTGAAAAAAAAGCTTTATCTTCTGGTGATAACAGGATCTCCTGGATTATTTACAGACTGAGCAGTAAAAAGTAAATCTTGTCCAAAAGCAACAGAGAGCGCTTTCATGGGCATGCAACTGCTATTCTCCCAGGACATCGAGCAATCCAGTGACGTTAAGTCCCTCTTACCCCCAATATTTCAAATAAACCTCTTCTGCAATATCAACATCAGGGTTTCTGCTGTACCAAGAGCTGCTCTGTGTACATTTAATGAAGGACTGGCTTATTGTGCCAATAAAATAAGAACTGTCACTTGCAATAGTTTACAGCCAGGGCAGGAAAAGACAAATCCAGTGTAGCTGTATGGTCAACTATTCATCAAAAACAGCCCTGAAAGAAGAAAAATAAAGCCAGAGAAAATCACACGTGGAATTTATTAATGAAAGACACAGAAAGAAAAACTAATTTAGGAAATGAGATCAAAATGGCCAAAACAATTGCAAAATGCAAAAAGAAGTAGAAAGCTGCTGGCCTATGTAATGGAACTGTTCCAGCTCTTCTTCCAGAACTCAGGGAAATCAATGAAATATCCTGCTCAGTCCTGTATCTGCACGTGGTAATTGAAACAACATTGGCTCCTGCTCCAAAGCTCTACTCTCTCTGCTGCTACAAGAGAATTCTCAGTATAATTACATTAAAAATTAAAGCATACCATACTGAAATAAACATAGGAGAAAAATAATTAGAAAATACTAATTAAAATGTCCCCCCCAGTCAACGTATTGTTTATTTGGAATGGAATGCCTGCAATTGTTTTTTAAGGGAGCCATAAAAATTCCTCACTCACCAGGAGTCCATTTACGAGGGCAGTGAATTTCCAGAAGACCCAATGTTTTATACAGCTCAAGAGAAATATTTTTGGATACAAACTTAAAAAAAAATGTTTTAAAACTAACAGCTTTACTCCTTAAAATGAGCAAAGAGTGTTCCTTAAATAATGAAAATAAAATTAAAAAAGACCACAAGTCTTGTAACCCAAATACAATACCCATTGTCTGGACTTCAATATTTCCATGAAGAACATCTGATTTCATTTTGGATTAGAACATTCTGCTAAAATTACTAATATACTGGGATAAAATTTAATTTAATTATAAAATTTGAAGATGATCAACTTCCGCTATGAACTCATTGGTGTTCCATAATGAGAGTTCACATTCTAACTCTGAAACAATGATTAAAATCTAATATTGGATCCTAGATGCAATAAGTTTTGATGATCTCAGAGTGAACAGTAGTTCTCAACAGAAAAAAACACCACATAAAATTCAGATCAACTGGCAGCTTTTGTCACTGCTCAGCCAGGGAAAACTTGGCTCATGACTCGATATGTTTGTAATCCCAAGAACTTGAGTATTTTTTTCTGTGAACAGATACTCAGCTGCCAGAGATAAAAACTAGACTTTAAATGTGCTGGAGTCAGTGGTGAGAACAATGATGACAAACTTCTCCCTCGCATTTCACTCTTCTGCTCAGCATATAAAGTTGTGAAGAGATTGGAGCTGGACATGGAATGGTAACTGAAGGGGCTCCTTCTCCTTTTTGTGTGTGTGTATGTCTCGTGAAAACATACTTGGAAATTGTTAGCAATGTCAACATGCTCTGGCTTGTAGCAAAAGAACATGAAACCTAAGAGGCCAACAACAGTTTTAATACAAAAGACTCTATAACTGCAATACAAGGGATTTAGTCCAGCTTTTTCATTTGCTCCGCACTCTTTTCATGGAATTTAGGTGAAATATCAGCATTATTCAGGAGACACATGCAAATAAAAAGTATAGAAAGCCCCATACAAAATCCTGACAGAAAATGTGTGGGCCAGAAACAGATGGACTCGCTCATGTCTGAAGTCAACACTAATGAGGGCAGACATCTATTTTTGAAAAAACACATAAATTTTTTCAAAAAAAAAGCAGAGGATGCCCTACATCTTAGGCCATAAGTATTGTTATGTGGATAGCCTTAAATTTCCAGGAAATTGCATTACCTCAAATACTAGTCTCAGGCATGAAGGAGCTAGGGGCAAAAAAAAAAAAATATTAAACAAGGTATTTTTTAATATGAGTATTAGTGTTTAAAGTGTAACTTCTGATGCTCAACTGTCAAAATCTAGGAGGTAACAGGCCTTGGCAAGAGCTGTGTGTTAGAATAATACCCAGGCACACCCGGCTGAGGAAGGCTGCTGACAAGGGGCAACGGCCTGAAAGAATATTTCCCAAAAATGACTGTTAAATTATATCTGGTACTTAACAGTCAAGAAAAACAGGTACTGACAATTTCTTGTTGCTCAGTGTCAATGCAAGTATTGGAAGATGCGTGTTTGTACAAGAGGAACAGAAAATCAACCCGACTACTAAATTGAGTTCGTAGGGAGAAGAGAGCAACGCTGAGGCAAGGCAGCGGTGCTGAGGCCAGCACGCACAGGACCTGTCATCTGACAAACTGAGCAGCTAAAGAAACAACTACAACACCACTGCAGTCCTTTAAATGGGAGAACACATTTAAATATTAAAATACAAAAATAAATACCAACCACTTAACAGCACCACAGTATTACTGATCTAATTCATGAAAGCCGTCAGGTAGTTTTTTAAAATGAAAGCATTTGCAAGCATAAATAGAATAAGTGCCACATTACAAACCCAGATTATTGTGAAAGAAAAAAAAGACAGAAGAAAAATTCTGATTTTTTTTTTTTAACATGACAATGTGCTCAGAAGTGCAAGAAAGAACCATTAATGAATAGCATTTTTTATAACATTCTGGTAGAAGACCAAGTTGATTATTGAAAAGTAAATTCTTTAGAAGCATTTCTGTGTCCACTTAGAGCTACTATTACACCAAAATACAAAAATAATAGGAGTCTACAACTGTTTATTCCAAGAGTTTATTACTAAATAGCATGAAATAATTTTGTAAATCTGGAAGATGAAAAGACTAACATTTTTATTTCAGGTCATGCAGATGCCCAATTAAAATAAAACACAGAGGATATGAAGCAGATCTGCAAGCAAGTGTGAGTCAAATAGAGAAATTATGGATTACAGAGGAGATGGAAGAAAGTGTTGTGATACAGTGAAATACAAAGAAAGCAATAGATCACGTCGAAGTAAGTGATTGAGACAGCAGAATTTAATCGCTAAAGTGACAGTGATGATACATCTTGAAAAACCAAAGCCATACATACAAATTTTTAAAAATAACAGGAATGGAAGGTTTAAACAAAAATATATTGAATATGTTTGGAGCATTTCATAGTAAACTGCAAAAGCACAATAGAAGGATGGGGCATTTCAAATACTTAAAAGAAAACATTTGAGGCCCATGAATGAAATAGTTCCATCTCCCAACAACAATGAAAAAACTGTCACAGTGAAAGGAAAACTGGAAAAGTGCTTAAGAGAAAAAAATAATAGTGCTTTGCATAGTAACAACATCTGTGACTGTGTCAATATAAGCACAATGGAGAAAATAAGAGCTGTCTTCATCCAGTTTTAAAAATACCTTTGGGTAGGATACAGTGAGAAAAATTAGCTGAAGGCTTGCATGACAAGATAAATTCCAGCTGTTGTTTTTGGGGACTAATAGATTTTTCCTAGTTTCCACTAACATAATAATATGTGGAGGATATTACTTCCATTCTTCCCTTCTGTCCCCCACCTCTCTGATACACAGAACAAACAGACAGCATTTTAAGACTTTGATTCTGTGATGTCCTGTATAACACTAAGAGAAATTAAAATTTAATATATTCCAATGCCATTTGGAACACGGGCTTTGCAAGGCAGCATGAACACTTCAGACCTGAACACTCTTTCCATGTGGTTGGCTCAGTAGACTCTGCTTTACCTTCTAAACAGTACGAATGCATATTCCAACACCAAGTTGGGTTGGTTTGTTTTTTAACACTGCTCATACAGGATCAGGAATGATCCTTCTCTGTGCTTCCCTACCTCCTTACACTTCCTGGCAGTGTAACTGCACTGGTGTGACAGATGCATCACACCGCATCATGTATTAACCTTCCTAAAAACCCCCATTTGGGCTGTGACAGGACCCACACTGACTCTTCATTCCATAAACTCCATAACCCAACCAGCCACTGCTCCCAGGAGTTCATACAGCACCTGCCAATACTCTGCCGTACGCTCGGCAGGTCACCCTAACAGACTATCCAATATACACCTGGCCTCCTTCCTGCTCTCTCCCTCTTTGCTGTATCTACTCTGGGATTCACTCACAGCCTGAGGAGCTGTATTTCAAAGGTATAAAAGACAACATACATGAAAAAATACAGATTTTACTCTGCAGGGGAATGACTTATTGATACTGAGAGCTTAATTTAGTAATCAGACACTATCTGAAGACAAAAAGCCCACTTGGTCATGGAAAAATTAGATGAGGAACCTATTCCAGCTTTTGATGTAGTTTTGTTCAAAATACAAAGTTAAAAAGACTAGGAAAGAACTTTTCCAATTTACTGATATCCAATCTCATACTGGATCTCATCCAGGCCTATACCTCAAAAGCAAAAGAGCCCTAGTCATATTTTTACAAAACTGAATTCCTGAGTCCCATTAAAGAGGGAGAGTCAAAGGGAACTCAAGAACGATCTCTGCCATTACATATTTTTATAGTATTGCTCGTAAGAAACAAATGTTGTAAGACTACTTCAAACTTAAAAGCCTTTCATCATTGATTATGGCTCATTTCTCATTCAGATTTACTGACACATTAATACCCATACCACTAATTCTGCATCATGGTAACAAGAGCAAATGATGTCTGCTGAGCTAACTCTAAGAACCCAATAAATAATTAGCAATTAATCAGCTCTTTAAGTAATAATCATTTGGAAACATCTCTGCAGTACTACAGAGTTCATAGAACGGAATGCAGCTGTCTAGAAAAAGTTACTGGATGTCACATTAGTCTCTGAGCTGGGTTAGTGAAGCAATGCTACAATACTGCCAATTTTATACAGCTGAGATTAATGAAATGATAAAATGGATGTGATATGCACTGAACTCCTAATTCACATAAAAAGAGATCTTGCAGCAGCCCAGCACATCCCAGTGCTGTTACACATTTGTATTTCATCGTCCCTTCTCATTACCGTAACTGTGACTAAATTTTGGAGATGCTGCAGAAAAAAACCCCCACAATTTCAATCCTCTGTTTCTAAAGTCACATTTCCCCACTTTCTCTTCGCCTGGGGCTTGCAATCCCTGTCCTTCAAAACTTCTTGATGGTCCTCTTAACCTCAGAATATTTAAAACTAACTCAGCCCACCTGGCACTACAGCAAGCTCCAGAGCCCTTTGGAACCACAGCCCCTGTCAAGCCCTGGGGCCGCAGGACAGCAGTTTCTCATGGGACTCACTTCTTGCCTTGCTCAGACCCACATGGCCATTGCTCTCACTCATCCCTGTGCTTCCTCCTCACATCTTTGCAGATGCTCTCATCATTTTTTTTCCCTGAGATCCAGACCATCACTACATCGTCCACAACATAACAGATCATTTCCTCCTCCACTTGTGTAAGAATAATAAGTCATTTAAGAAATACGACCCTGACCATGTCAACTCTAACACACCTCACTTCAGTCATAAAGAATATTAGCTTCATTTCTCTGGGCAAAAGCTGGATTTATGATTTTCTGTAAATTATTTAGCCATTTGGAGAGCTGAGGAATGCTCCAGTGAAATTCATCGTTTGCTCGGTGTCATTAAAAGCTGTCAAACTTGCTAATTCGTTTCATCAGCATTTGCTGTGCTTCATTAATTCCAGGTCTAAATGTTTTCAAAAACAAATAATGAAGTTATATATAACTCAAAGCACCAGCACCTATAAATCCTTCAAGCCTCTGGCAACTTCTCTAATCCAAAGAAATCATGTTTCCTTGTATAACAAGTCTTGTGATGTCTGTAATAGCACCTCACTATAGTAACAACGCTCTTAATGTTATAGCTCCCTTGCATGCCTCAAGTATTAATCAGATCCCATATTTAAATATGAGTAAATTAGAGTATTCCTGATACTCTTCCTGAAACAGATATGCCATTTTAAATAAAGGACAGTAAAGATCAGGACTGTGAAGTTGCTGTTGATAGTGGAGTCAAACATTGCAGCTTTGCTGATTGACATTTGCAGGTCATTGCTTTACTCTATTACCTCATCCCGTCACATTAAAATCACATTTCTAAATGGGCAGTCTATTCCATAGGCAATTTCCTCTGCCATTAAGTCCTTTCCTTTTGCTTTTAAACTGAAGAGAGTAAAGAAAAATCCCACTTTATAACCAGAATGAAGGATTGCATACTTCATGCTAGAACTGGGAATATCATTCTCCTTTGAATGCAAAAGACTCAATGGTCAAAATATTCATTCTTCAATTTAGAAATTTCTTCATGAAAACAACATTTTTCTCTGTCATAAGTAAGCTTAAATGCTAGCAGTTTTCCAAATACACTAACTTTTTTCTCGTATTGTCCTGAAAACTCTTGTAGCATCCTCCACCAGCTATGACATAAGGATGTTACTAGTGCCACATTAGAAAAAATGGTATTTTTTTAAAATGAAAAACCTTGACTGAATTCAACCTCACTTAGCAAAAAAACTGTGACCTTTATACCTCAATGTAACTAAAATTATATTTAACAGTATTACTTTCTTTTCCCAGATCTCCCATAACCAGCTCTAATTTCCACTGTATAAAAAGAAAATTCACAGTCAGTTGCTTGAACTTTATCAACATGTTTCACTTACAACCCAGATTTTACTTTGTTGAGTAATCCAAATATAATCTGCAGGCATAAATCTACATATTAAATACACATTAGACAATATTAAATTGCATATTAAATGCATTAATCAACTTGATCCAAATACTGAACTCTAGATTAAATCCAGAAAGCAGAAGTATCAAATAAGAACCCCCAGCCAACACAGAACCTGTAATTCCAAGGCAGGCAGAGTTCAAAGTATTTCATTACCCATCTAAACATGAGAGCTTGTGTTTTACAGTCTGGACTCAATCCAAAGGCTGACCCAGTTCACCCACCTGTCCCTTTAGGGAAGCTGGAGAGGATGCTGCCCATATCAATACCCATGAGTGCTTCTGTGATCAGTGTGTGCTGGCACAGTTGGACAAACTCACAGAGTACACAGAATTCAGGAGAGAATTCTCCCTCAGGAGCTTGACTGTTCCATTGGGGCAGCAGAGAAAATGTGAAGCCCTGTGAAAGCACTAAGGGAATCTACAGCCAGGGCTGTTCTTTAGAATAATGCCAGGGCTCCCTACAGGGGTACAGTTAAAATAGACTGCCCAGCACTCACACACAAAAGCTAGAACAGATGCTCTTTAATCCTTCAGCTGAACCTCAGTCATTTAGCTTCCATATTTCTTACAGTGAAGCAAACTCATGCAAGGTCATTTCTTTTAGAGGCTGCAAATAACAACTTATTTGGCATTTATGTCTTCTTTGTTCTTTATCCTTTCAAATCTATCAAGATTTAAAATCAAGCCTCAGTTTCATGACTGCATGTCCCTGAAAACGTGCACAAGGTATCAGAATTTGTTAGATATAAGACTACTGCCTGTGGAGCAAGAGATTAAACGAGTCTTGGTTGTTTGATACACTCTCCCAGCCAACTCCAGTCTTTCAGAACGGCGAGCACAGCAATCACAGGTACAGCACAGTGTCACCACTGTTCTCGCATGCACGATGCAGAGGCAGATCCAGAGTACATATAAATCACTCACCCAGGAAGAAAAAAGCCTACACAGTTGCCAACTAAGTCAACTAATACAAAATGCATGTTTTTACAAGGGCTTTTCAAAGAAATAGTATTGTGGGAAGAATGAGTCATAGGCCAGCGAAATTCATATGCTGCAGTTACTCGAAGTGAGAAGACAAAAGGAATTAGAACTTAGATGATTTTTTTTAAATAACCAAGAAACATCAGCAAAACCAGCTGTTGCTGTAATAATTCTAAAAAGCTTTGTTATGCCTTCATATTCTCTTCCAGTAGTAGTTTTGTCTTTTTAACTTGCATTTTGGATTTGCTGTTGTTGGCACACTATCTCAGCAGACACCAGACAAATAACTTTTCAACAACATAAAGACTTTTAAAACTGTATTTCTTAACCCCTATCCCCTTGAGAGGCTGGAAAGTGATTACTGAATTCTTTACAGGTTTACATTTGCATCCCTTTTCCACTTCTATGACTTACTTCCTTTAGCTACAAAAAAATCAAGCATCTTAGCAGTTATCTCCATCTAAACCACAGTTTCTATCTTTTTCTGTACATTTTGTATTTACTGATTAACCTACTTGGTTTTACACCTGACTTGCAGGGGATCCAAGTCACTGCCTGGTAGGCTTGGGTCAGTACTTTACAATTACAGAGATTTATTTTGTGTATAGCAAGTACTTAAACAGAACCCCTATTTTAAGGTGACAAAGTACTGATGTATTTTGTCATCCCTTCGCTTTGCAAGCAAGTAGTCTGCTGGCATACAGAGTATTTCTCCAAATTTACTTCCATAATCTCACTGCTTTAAGTTCATTCCAACTAGACTAGTTTTATGTTTAATTTTTTGTTTTAACTGGAATAGAGTCAATTCAGTTATTATCTTAGACAGTCACATGCCATTAAATAGCCATTTTGTGAGTTTTTACACTTCAGTAATCAGACATCTGCATGTTAACCTTCATACACAGAGACATCAGCAGAACTGCTATGCAGAGACTTTAAAATCAGATCTGTGATTTGATCTTTATCAGATCTTAACCACGAATTTCACTTCCTACCAGGGTTTGCAGCTCAACCTAATTTAAAGAGTATGTTGTTAGATTTGAAGGTCTAGCATGTTCCCATTCATACTTATCCAGTAAAACTGCACTATTTTAAGATTGCTGTGTAACAATTAAATGGCTAAAAATCAGCATCAGACCTGTAGATTAACTAAAAATATATAAAAATAACAACAAACTCGGTAACTCACAAGCAGCTCTTGCTTCATGAAATATTATATATAAATATAGTTTCAGTGTCCCAGGTGCAATACCTAGAGAATGCAACAATTCATCACTAATTTGAAGCATGTTAATTAGTTAATACCCATAGTGGGGGGTTTAGACATTGAGAGAGCAAGAAAGCAGAAGCTCATCCTAAAACTTCTTTTTTAAGTGTTATGCTCTCTAAACTTGAAACTTAAACCCTTTTCTCTTGGCAAATTTTTTATTCTATGCATAACACTATAGACCTTTTTGATGTCTCTTCATGAGGTCAGACACAACTTTCACTTACAAGAACATGATTTTTCACCCAGTTTGACCTTAAATCAACTAGAAGTCACTGCTAAGGAAAAATTATCACTGAAGTGATAAGAGATAACCAATCCTTATCTTCTGAAGCACAAATAGGCTAATCTTGGAATCAAATCTGGGGTTTAACTATGAAATGGGCCATTAATTTTTATCACTCCTAAAGTATCAGGTGGTCTCTCCAGGACTCGAGCCAATTTCATAAAAACAACTCTGTTGCATGGCAGATTTCAGCTGGAAGCCAAGTTATAATGTGTTCAAGAAAAAGATGTTGTCATAAGGAAACTTCAAGAGAACCCGAAATACAGTAAGGGAAATACCAGCACTTTGCAGAGATTCAAGGCTACTCAAATTTGCCTGTTTTATAAATCTCTGCAAAATTAGTGTCAACTAAAATTCAGCATTATTTGCATTACTGCAGCAACATGGGTGCAAATCTTTAAACAATCATGCTGGTAAAATTATTCCATAGCTCATAAAGGAAGAAACCCTAAGACATTGCGAAAATTTAAGCTGCCAAGTAGTTCACAAATGGTTTTCCACATGAGATTTCCACATAGACGTACGTCTTAAATTCATGTTCCGTTATTAAAATTTGTGATGTTTAATTTCCTCTGACCGTCACATGAATTAGCAACTACTGGCATTAGAGAAGAGCTGTGTTAAATCTACATGATTTTTTAACAACTCTGCATATTGCAATCAACTTCACCTATTATCACTTACTAGGTATATATATATTTACAGGAAAATCAGAAGTTTACAGAGTTGGAAAAGAAGCCATAACTGTTTGTGCAGAAAGACAGTCTAAATTAGATGCTGGCAATAATAAAACACTTCGTATGTGTGACAACTGACTGCACGAATTCTCTTGCACAACTCTGAACGCCTTAAGAGAAGTCTGATAGAGACTTCCACAGGAAATATAGATTGTCAGAAGAATGCAAACACTTTTACCAATTAAATACTCTTGGACAACGTTTAACAGCCCATAAGATGAATTGAGCACAATAAAAACCAGGGGGATGGAGCTCACTCAGACATAATACAAGTAACTCAACACTCAAACATTCAACAGTTCAGTGAATGCTGAGGAAGATTTGCCTCAAGACATTCACAGCACCTTGGGCTAGGCTACAACAATATGTGCTTATTGAAACCTGCATCTGGTAGTAATTTGTCCGACAGCAAACTTTTTCCTTTTCTTTGACTTGAATGATCTACAGAGGCTCATATACTCTGCAACTGTTCTCTTGAACTAAGATGCACATTGTATAATTTATGTTCTTAATTATAAAACGAAGTTTATCAGCATGTTTGTCAGCGTTGTGTAATTTCTTATTCCTCAAAGAAGAATAACAGAATGCATTTTGAAAAGTGTATTCATTCTTCAGTGTGACAAAGTGTATTGGAATGGAAGAAATTTAATCCCTAAATTATTTTTCTTCTCCCTTCTTTACTGGTGATTTTTCCTTCCAATTAAGTTTGAAATCTTTCTAGCCCACACACAATAACCCCCCCCCCCCAAAACCAAACCAAACCAAACCAAAAAATCACCATGCTATAATCCTAATTTAACAAATACTTTTAGTAATGGATGAGCCATTTCAGGGACTGAATTCATTGATATCTTTGTCACCTTGCACTGTCAGAGACTGGCAAAGAAATTATGCCAGAATATTTAAGCTGTTCTGTCATACTGATGCCAATTCAGTGTGATGGAGCATTACGTGTGAAAACTGGGGGTGTGTCTCCTGACTTATGGAAATGTAATGAGGTGTACAAAGTTCTTAGAGGCACAATTCATTTCTAAAGACATCAGCAAATTTATATTTCAGATTTTACAGATTAAATACAGGAGTTCACTTCAAATTTTGGGGTGCTATGTTCATCATTAACTAAGATTACTCTAAAATCATAAATAAAGAACAATTTAATATCATTTACTACCATGGCACAAATCAAAGCATTACCTCATCACTGCATAAACTCTTTGTTTAGATAGTGATCTAATGAGGGCAATTAAGATGATTCATAAAGAAAACGAGTGCCCCTTTGCAAATGTACTTGAGGAGCTGTTGTTATTAAGAGAAGAAACATCAAAAAGCACAGACACGGAGCCCTGTCTGACACTGACCAGTGCAAACCTCTGCTGGTCGATCCTGTTTGGACAGAGCACAAAGAAGCCAGAGCTCAGCAGCTGCAGGAGCAGCCTGAAGAACATGCAGCACACATGCTTCAGCAGTGTCCTGGCACTGGAAAGGTGCTGCAGCAGTGAGGCCGATGGGTCTGTACAGCTGTTTGTTCACAGCTTTTCCCCCCACATAAAAACTGACGAGGTTATAAATTTATTCATAGCAGCATTTTCCATTTTATAGTTATGTGAGATTTACTGTGAAACTGCATATAGAGATTTAAACTCTATCACTGCTTTGGCACTATGACAGCAATTGTCAGTTAAATACAGGAAAAAAATATTGAAACTCCCTCCATCTGCTGCTAATCCAAATGCCATCACAAATTTTTTTGCCATGTATTTGAAATTTCAAACAAAAAAGACAGCTTGATAGCAACATCAGCTTAAATTAAAAAAAAAATCTTTACACTGAATAAATCAGCATTTCCTCTATCTTTGTCCTTAAGAACTGATTCTTACATTTGAATTTGCAGAGTTTCATTTAATTTGACTAATAACTATCCTAATCTAGCAAATCTATCAGTCTGTGGAGCTAAGCAGTGGTGCCTTTTATTGAAAGATGCCATCATTTACAAGTCAAAACTTTCAAGTAAAAATATTTTAATAAGGTTGTTCCATATTTTTGAGATGTCACAACTGATGTTTATGATGATGTAGATTTATTCATTTGTAGTATTATGGGTAATATTTTTATAGCTGCTCTCACTTAAAATCTCTTTGGAATGTGAACAATAATGAGGGTTGTCTGATGAAAAGCCATTTGTAACTCTGACACTCCAGGCCCTGGTTTTACATGACTCAGCTTAGAGGGCTGGCTGGCTCTCAACCCTGGTATCTTCTATTCCATACAACTCTACAACCAACCGTCCTTCCCCCTTGTTCCTCCTGGCTCCCACAAAATAAAGTGACTGCAAATGCCCCTCCCCATCCTAACAGGACAAATATGTACTTATTCAAACACGAAACATACGGATGTAAGCCCTAGGAAAAGCATTTGAATATAATAAGGGATGATAAGTGAAGTTATCAGTAAAGGTATCAGGGGAAAGACAAGACCATGTAAACAGAGGCAACACTTCACAGGTATTTCTAAAATCTTCAAAGAGCAACATAAGGTATCAGCATAAAGACCATTCTGGGGCTCGTTCAGAGGCTATAAAACTCAGTTGGAACTGCTCTGTGCTGATGTAACAATTACCTCGCTTGGCAAAATATCAGCAGCAGAAATACCATCAGTTCAGCAGAACAGTGTGTGAAGGACAGACTAACTAAATCTATTTTAAGCACTGCAAATTTACATACATTTTAAAATCTGCTGTAACCTAGACTCATTTCTCACTCGGACTGTGTTCAACAGGAATTCTTTTTTCAGAAAAAAATTTACCATTACTTGAAGATCTGGGAAATACTGCTTGAAATATAGAAATATGTAGAAATATGATGACACTAATCGACATCATGAGAAAACTTAGACAGAAAAAAACAACCTACCTCCTGAAAAAAACCAAATTAATCTCTTAATCTCTTCAGAAAGAAATTCCAGGGCAGGCCTGAATCTGTCAAAGTGAATTTCTCCTGAAACGCATCAGATTAAAAACATGAAAACAAAAAAGCTCACAGACACAGGGAAGTCTCAAATATTAATTTTGGTCTACCCATCAGCAGTGATTTCTTCAGGAAGTTTTCATAACGTCAAGTAAAATTAACTTCTGAATACTGTTCGGCTAACAGAAAAAACCCTGTTCAGTTACAGAACTTACTGTTACAGAACAATATTGTTTCAGTTGGGTTTTTTTCTGTTTTGCTTGGGATTTTTTTGGCTATTCATGTGTTATTGTTTCAACATCAAATATATTGCATAATATAACACAGAATCAGAAACAAACAGGATGCACACTGGAAATTCTGAATTTTCTTCCAAATTAGGATAAGTTCCCTTTTAATATCAGTTGCCTATTACACAGCTAAGCCTTGTTCCTCAAGAAATGACTGAAAAATGGTCAGGCACAAATGTCAAGTAAGTGCAGAAACAGAATAAAAAGGGGTTTTCTGTGTTTTCTCTTAGTCAAAGAGCTCTAAGTATTTTACTAGCATGAATCCTTTTTTTTTTAACATTAATCCTACCCTTGCATAGGATAAGAAACATAGCTTGGAATACAGTAAAACCAGCACAGAAAAGTGATTTTGCAAATAACAAACAGGGTTCATTCACTGACCAAAAGAACTTGTCATAGAAATTATAGACACTATGGATCCCACTTTTCATAAGAGACAAGAAACTTGAATGACAACATTACTAAAGCAAAATAACATAGACATCATGACCTGCTGGAACCAATATCTGACCTCTATAATCACATTCAGAAATATGAACTCTGGTCCGGATGTGATTTTTTTCCAAAACTCTTTATGACCCCCTTAGATTACAGGACTTCTACCCCTTCTTGTGTTTTAATCAATCTAAAACAAAGTGAAAATTTTAGTTTTTGTATGTACTTTATAATCTTCTTTCATCCTGATGAAAGCAGTAAGTACAGTAAAGCACTCAAGTAATTTAGGAATTGAAATCCAAAGGAAGAAAGTATATTTACACTTGGGTCTTACCAGGAACAGAGAGAAATGAGGCTTCTGCACTTCTGAAAATGAATGTAGTTGGAAAATGGTTGTATAGAAATTCAACTGCTCATACTACAGTGAATTCATGCCAAAATTTCCCACTATTTTACCATTATTACCACTCCTTCTGGTATTGACAATCCCTTTCAAATAAGATGCTTCACTCCTCATGATTTCAAGAGCACTTTCATATGGCCCAGCAAGGATAAGCCTGGTTACTTTGTTTAATTGGCTCTTGAAGAACAGTGGCAATTATTTCTGGAGGAAAAGGGCAACAATGAAATGAGTAGCCTTAAAAAACTGAGTTTCTTAGGAAATCTTACAAATGGGAATGGTTTTCCACAACTGTGGAATAATCTTGGCTATGGCCTTTATTACTGCGTCAGTTTTCACTTCCAGCAGTGTCGCATCAGTAAAAATTAACCTTGAACACAGAGTAGGAGAGGGAATGTCAGGAAAGCTGTAATTTTAGATTGAATCTGAAGAGCTTTCACACCAGCAAACATCATTACCCTTTGCAGGGTTAAATCTGGCATATGTGGGGAGCAAACCAGCTGGTTTAGGGATGCACTGATACACAACAATCCAGCTCAAGTTCTGACCTGGGAATAATGCACTTGGTTGTTCTGTCTCCAAATCAACACCTCCAGTTTCTCACTAATAATTCAAGGATCCATGGGCTGTCTCTATTTTAAGCTCAGCTATTAAAGTTGGCTACACATTGAACAAGTGTCAAGTTTAAAAGTTTAGGTTAGGAGCAGGGAGACAAAGTGATCTGGAAAACAGAAGTGCCGTTTTTACATGAGCTTGGGCAGCTCCCAAAATGAACTGTATCCAGTGGAAACAAGACCTAAGTGCTGACATGGGAGTTTCCCACAGCTTCCATTGGCCTTCAAAGCTGTGTGTGTCATCAGAGTCTTTTGCTGAAGCTCCACATAAATATCTAACTGGTATTAAAAAAAAAAAAAAAGAAGTTTCACAGAACCTAAATTAAAGCCAGATGTGGAAAAAGCAGATGCCTAAAATTTACTGTCATTTCAAGACAGAATAGAAACACTTGCTAATATTACTATTTACTGAGTAAATCATCATGCTAAGGAAGTCATGTGGAACATTTATAATTTCCTGATGCATCTCATGTCAAAGAAGTAAGTGCTCTATTAACTAAAACTCCTGCAATAACTATCAAAGTTAAAACCACAAACTAAATCTGTATTATGATTGCTACTCTGGTTGCATGTTGAATTAGGATTATATTCTTATCAGTCATTGTAAAAAGACAAGGCAAAGCATATCAAGATGGCATTAATGCTTAGGTCAACAGTACAGCCCTGGAACGGGAAATTGAACAATGCAAGTAAAAAAGATATTCAGTAAGTGAAAGTCTCCCATATCTTACTGCAAGTTGTACTGTTTTAATCTGGGAAAATGCAGTCTGTGTTAATAATGTAGGGAGGGAGAGTTTTTATGGAAAATTCAGGCCATCCAAAACTGTTCCGTCACTCCTACAGAACTTGCATAACTTATCATGAAAGCAGCCAACCATTTAGGTGAATTAAAAATAAAAAAGAAAAAGTTTCAGTGTGTGATTTTACTTAAGATGCTGAAGCATAAGACCAGCATGACAGCTTTTCTGACCACAACAAAACACTCTAATCAAAACATTTAATTAAATCCTCTTAATGAATCAACACTTTAAGGGCAATCCTTTTTAAAAAAGCACAAGATTGAGTCGTTTCCCCATCAGATACAAGTTTATCAGTCAAATATCAGTGATTTTGCACACAGAATTGCAACCCCATTATGATGCTACTGCAGTAAATATAAGGTTGGATGACATTTAACTTTATTAGTCTGTTTTCTTTACAGTGCAGAAATAGCGCTGGTGAAATTTTACTAAACAGGAGGAAAGGAAAATCTTCAGTTACTAGAAACCATTTTTATGGTCTCCAAACCCATCAATAACCTAAAAAATGTCTCCAAAGAGTTTGAATGCTGAAAGGCACATAACTTCTTAACAGAACAACCAAATATTCTATTCACCAGAAGAGCCCATAAATGTCTTATGAAACCTCTCAGTATTTTTGATGCAGTCTTTAGAACACAAGAATATCTCAGACCAATCTAAGGAGCACCAACCTTAACAAATCTAATGCCTCCATTTTAGAGAACACATTCTGCCAACAGCAGTTCCAAAAGAGCCAGAAACCTGAAAAACCATTTTGCAGACCTCACACTCATTAACTGCAGCGTGAGAAAATGAGCTCAAAATACAAGAATAACTCAGCAGAAGATATATTAAAAGCACTCTCTTGTGCCCCAAACTATGTACTGAGGGAGTAGCGGGAGACCCCAAAACAACCTCTTTGATTTTCAGAGCCAACAGTGGTAA
>JAWWES010000024.1:18297139-18309543 GCA_035583135.1 Lophotriccus pileatus | reverse complement strand
TGCCCCAAACTATGTACTGAGGGAGTAGCGGGAGACCCCAAAACAACCTCTTTGATTTTCAGAGCCAACAGTGGTAAAATGTAACGAAAAAATAGGTCTTTTAACCTGAAGCGAGCAAGCATGCTTCAGAATCTGCAGATAATCTGCCTATCAGACCTTAGCCTTCATAAACACAGACTTTATCATGACTATTAAATCAGTTAATCCTGATAAAAAAGATGAATTTTCACAAAAACATACCAACACTACAGGGAAGCCATCAAGAAAAGTCACTGGTTTTATAGTAGTTAGGCTAATTTGAAACCATTAGCTCTGCAAATACTTTGTATGTCACTTTTTCCACCTATGAGTAATGATTTCACTGCATAAACCCCAGTGTTGAACAAAAAGATTTTTTGAAAGCACACTAATTCCATTTTTATTATAAACTCTGAACTTCAGTAAGTTGCAATAAACTCACACCTTGTAGAAAGCATCTAAAACTACATAAACAAACACCTGTGCACATGCTGAAACTGCAAAAGATATTTATTGACTAATGTCTGCAAAATCTAACTGGGGCAATTGTGATTGTTTTTACATTTTGCATTAGCAGCCCAAAAGTCAGGCATGGCAATCAGACCACAATTATTCTAACTGTTAATAAGCGGTATGTGTTCAATGGTGTTTCTTTTCCTTCCCTGGATCCCTCTCATATATATATTTAAATATTTTCTAGGTATTACCAGGCTGATTTAAGAATGCATCAGATATTTTACAGTTTAATGTTTCCAGCATCTGCTCCAATTATTTTAAAAGGTTAAAACACGAAACAGAGAGTCAAGTTATCATTATCCCCCCGACCTTACTAAGCAACACTGTTGAGCCATTTCCAGCTGAAAAAACAGCTACCCCATTTGCACAGGCTGCAGTAACTGAACAAGCACTTCATCCATGTGATACGTCTACACCAAAATTAAATTATGAGGTAGAATGGCATAGACATTGGCACGTGGAGTAGGGAATACTAATCATTATTAAAATACAATATTAAAACAGATACCTGAGCAACCTGATCTAGCGAAAGGTCCATGGCAGGGGGACTGGAACTAGATGATCTTTAAGGTCCCCTCCTACCACACCATTCTATGATTCTGATACCTGTTTCATTTCTTATGGAACACACTCAGCTATCACAACCCTTTAAACAATGTTATTGCCCATGAGATCAAAACATACCCCAATTTCTTCCACATTCCAACTTTTGTCACTAGACACACAGCAATTTTTTTCCCCATACTGCAATCCCTCAAACAGTATAATAATTACATTTTAATTACTCGAAATGGTAATTGATTTCCTTATACCACATAACACAAGCCACTCATTTCCTTTAAAAGCAGCATCTAAAAACTCAGGATACAAAAAGTTACAAATAATTTAAGAGAATGACCAAATCATTGAGTAAATCGCTCTGAAAATCAAATACCACTGCTTGATTCTATCAGTGATTCATTTAATCACATGGCTAATTCTTAAAATCCAAATTGTATTTTCTTACCTCAGCAGCTTGTGTCTCCTGGTGTAATAAAGTTAGACCTGTCAAGTCTTCCAAGAAGGAATGTGAAGAATTAAAAACTTTAGCTAGGAAATTAAACCCTTCTCGTTCATACTGCTCAAGGACCTGTCAAATAAACAAACAGAAAAGCATTTAAAATATAATACCCATAACATAATTCATCATCATATTTTGCTCACAAAATAAGAGCACAAACTTTCTTAGCACTCAGAAAATGACTGTATATTGTAAGCAGGTAAAAATTTCCCCAACTCTATTTCTAAAGTGAGGAAAGGTGAGGGCAAGAGGGAAGTTTAAGTGGAGTTTAAGATTTCCTGGTTTAAATGTATCTTTAAACTTAAAACAAGACAGATGATACAGCAAGAAGAAACACTTCACTGCAAAGTCATTTGCAGCATTTGAGTTACACAAAACACAGTAAAAGACTGTTCCAGTGTATCAGTTGAAGGGAAAGAACCATGCTGGGACAGACTGAAAAATTCCCCAATTCGGTGTCCAAGTCCAACATCCTCTCAGTCTCCAGTGATTCATGGCTCTGAGATTATTGAATCTTAAAGGACTCTCTATTTTTCTGCTCTGATTTTCACAGCTTATCTTTTATTTGGAGAATTTTACAGACTCCTACAAGAACTGTGAGGAAGGTTTTAGCTTATGTTCATCTCAATCCCCCGATCATGAAGAATTTTACTTCACACAGCTTTAGATTAGATAACTATCTGCCAGGCTGATTTCAATCCAGTGTGATGGAGATTGAGGGAACAAAAGGAAAATCTCCAAGATAAAGATGATTCCATAAGTTTTGTGAAAGCAGGGAGCCAGAAAATGGAAAGAACTTACGACTGAGCAATCCCAGTATCTGTTGTTTCCCTATTTTTGTTCCAGGTTCTACCACTGATTATTTAATACCCTGCTTTGTTGTCACTGGGTTCACGGATGAAGCAGTTGAGCTTGCCAGACCCCAAAGCAACTTTTCCTACAGAGGTTCATGCAGCAGAGCAGTATGCATGTAGGGACTTCAAAACCACACAATATTTAAATACAAAGGAGAAATATAAATGACATCAGAGCTAGAGAGGCAGAGGAAGGATCATCAGGATCACCCTGGATCAGAAGAGGCAAGCTTTTCAGAAGAGTGGAAATGGGAGTTCCATCATGAATTCATCTAACTCATCCAAATCATAGAATCCTAGAATGACTTGTTTTGGAAGGGACCTTAAAGCTCACCCTGTTCAAACCCCTACCATGGGCAGGGACACCTTCCACGAGCCCAGGTTGCTCCAAGCTCTGTCCAACCTGGCCTTGGACACTTCCAGGGATGGAGCAGCCACAGCTTCTCTGGGCAACCTGTGCCAGTGCCTCCCCACCCTCACAGGGAAGGATTTCTTCCTAATATCTAATTTAAACCTACCCTCTTTCAGTTTGAAGCCATCCCCCCTTGTCTGTCCCTACAGTTCCTGACGGACAGTCCCTCTCCGGTTCCCTGCAGCCCCTTCAGACAATGGAAGGTGCTCTGAGGTCTCCACACAACCTTCTCCCCTCCAGGCTGAACAACCCCAACTTTCTCAACCTGTCTTCACAACTTACTCTCAACAACCTTATTCTTCTCTAGTTTAACAATTCCTAATTGTCTCAAATAACCTTTGCATTGATAAATCTTAAAACTGTGGAAACTTGCACCACCCAATAGCATTTTTCAGCAAAACACGTACCAGTGTCCTTGGTACAGGACTGTACCAAGTCCTACAGGAATTCCAACTCATTTAAAAATATATTTATATTTAGCTGACAGAATTGTAAGTTTACTGATAAAACCAGACTGGGATCTTCACTCACATCTTCATGTAAAATGTCCATTTAGCAGCAAAATCATCTAATGCATACTTCTGTTTCAAAAAAACACAAACAGAAACACAACTATGAAAAAGACAGATGTAGGTGACTATAGCAGACACTCAGCACCTTCTTGACCACACTTTATGGTTCTAAAATAGATAAAACCAGCACTTGGTGTTCTCTTACTAAATCATCAGAAATCGTTCTTCTTGCTTTATTTATTTTGGCATACATAGAGTTTTGTGTACTTTTTCAATGACCCATAACACAATCAGAAATCCAAAAAGAAAAAAGGAAAGAAAAAAAATATTAAAATATTATTAGAAGCACTTCTCTTTGTTTTGCTTGTGCATCTTATTCCTGAGAATCAAAGTAATCTGACTGTTCACAGTGCAATGCAGAGAACTCTACAACTTCAGCATTTCCTTTGAGATGTGTCCTCTTAATATTATCACTTAAATACACTCAAATTGCACTGTGGATAGACACATACATTTAATGATTATTCTGTGTTTCAAAATTACAATAAACCAACTGAAGTGCAGAAATCTGTTACATATGGCTCTTTGTGAAATAACTGCATACAGACACCAACTTCTAAGCTTGGATCATGTTCACAGCCCTGCCTGTGCATATCCCCCAAAGCTATCAGTGTTCTCCAATGTGCTGCTGTTGCTATTTCTTGGAACCACAATCCAGAGCTCAGGAGGCAGATTTTTGGTGATGGAGGCGAGGTTATAGGTCATGGCACACTGAAACCATTTCCACCCTATACACAATAAACCCTAGCCTTTTTTTTTTAATTTTACGGCATATCCATGAAATGGAGGGACAACAACAGTAAGATATTTTGGTCTCTTCCCAGAAGTATAAATTGTTAAAGATGTAAACTACCTTGGGATATGCAAATATTATGAGCCGAGGCAAGAATTGAGCGCAACCTTACTATATACTAAGTCATTTACCAAACAGCCTTTAAATCTGGCTGATTTTGTTACTCAGCTAACTATGCTTCGATCCTCATTTCCAAAAACCCTGTGATTCAGGCCTGAAATGAGAATTTCCAGGTATTGCTTCCTCAGTAAGTACATGAGTTCAGCGTGCCAGGGTGCTCTGCTCTGGTTTACCTCAGAGATGTGCCTAACCTTCCCATCCTCCCTGCCCTAGGAATGGATCCTGTGTGCTCACACGGAGCAGGCAGCACGACCACACTGGCATCCACAATGGCTAGTCCTGCTTTTGGATAAACCACCTGAAAGATTTTTAATTAAATCCAAGTGGCCTTTCTATTGTGATTACCATGGAAGAGACTAGGAAGTCTCACATTAAGTGCCTTTAAAAGTATTAATAAGATCACAGAACCACGAGTTGCAGGTATCCTACCTTTGGACCTAGTGGAGTGTAGATTTTTTTTTTTTCAACTTTGGTAGAAATGATACATACTACTATGACCAAATCTGCTATTGTTATGGAAAGATTAAAAAATTTAGTTTCTCCCTGTAGCAACTCCACCATGCCACCCTGCTCTGCGGCAGTGACTGACTTCCCAAAGCGCTACAACGGCAAACTTAGGTTTGGGTAACAAATCTGACTATAGCCACAGTATCTCAAACACTTAAAGTATGAAAAAAAGAGTATTTTTTTCTTCTACTATCAGCCAGAGAAACCTGAAAAGCTTTACTGAAAAATGTACTTGCTGATTATAACTGCTTGCTTTTTATAATAGGAGCAGCCTGCTGAGTAGAAGTATCTGTTAACTACTTTTAAATCTGAAATCCCAGTCACGTGGCCCAACAAACTTCATACCAGGAAGCCAAAGAAGGACCTGCCAGCAGCACTCTGCTGCCTGAGTAGTGGTGGTACCATTGAAGAAGACATACATTACAATTAAATCCTTTTAATATATACACAGCAATTCAAAGAACATTCTGTCACCCTCAGGGATTTTATTTCCCAGTTCAGATGATTAAAACTTTACAGTTCCACAAAAAGGATAAACACCTTTAACATGCTCACATCTAACCTTTACTACACAAATTCAGTAGCAACTGTTCTCTGATAAATGTAACAGGGCGTATATTCAGTGGCCACTGAACAGACCTCAGAAAGAAAAAGGAATGAGGAAAAATAAAACTCATCTCAGATTCCTATGCCAGGAGACCACACAGGGACACTCTGCGGATCATCAGGAATAAAGCCAGTCAAGACAACAAATAGACACAAAATAATTCTAAAAAATGTTTCCAGATTGAATAAGTTGGCACGAGCTTGCCTTTGCACTTCTGAACAATTCTCTTTGCTGCTGACACTACACTTGGTACCAATGTGATCGTTCTGAATAACAGCTTTATGGGAGGAAAATACTTGAGAGATGTTCTAATTATTATTACTATTGATCTCAAACCAGTTACTGCCTGACCGCAGATGTGAAAAATCCTGCATGAACTTCTCCTGGGAATAAAAGTGTCCCTAATATGTCACTAAGCAGCAATTAATTTTCTCAAGCAGAAAGAACCGCAAAGCAGCAACAACAAAAAGAACCAGAAGGGTATAATTCTTGCATCTCGCCTGGAAAGCTGGAGCAATAATGATTTGTTAGGGCATTCTTATCTTTTTTCTCACTTGTAGGTCATTTGTCAGAGCTTAGGAAGAGAACTGGAAAGTACCATGTCCTCTGTACTTCAGAGCAGCTACCCGAGAATTCACATTTTAGTGGGACAAAGGGAGCTGTGGATGCACATTATCACAACAGGGCCAAATTCACGTATTGCCAGTCTCCCGTGTAAACAATACCCAGTAACCCATTTCATGGGCAATCTTTTTATGCTTGTCTGTTTGCTGAAGGAAAAAAACCCAAATCTTACAGCAGGAGAAAAGAAATACAGACCTAGAGTAAAAGAACTCATTTTGAAACGGAAAACAGATGTGCGGCCTTGATGTTGTATTCTTTTTAGCAGCATTCTGCACAAAGAAGTCTCAATTGCTGGGCAGAAAGACATCCAAAAAGACAACCTGGTTCCAGCATTGCTTTAGAGCATAAAAGTTAATATCTGCTTAAGTAAACACACAAAAAACAAGCTTCTAACCCAAAGAACCTGGCTAGTGATGCCAAACTGGCTCATGTTTTATGCCTTATTTCTGCCACAGAAATTTAAAACGTTTCACCAATATTCACATTTGGCTTGGATTTTTTCTTTCCTAGGCATTTTGTACCTGCAGAGCTTGAAACAGTGTTGTTCACTTTCCTGGAAAAAATAAAATAATTATTATTAAAACTAGATTGTTTACACCAAGAAAGATCTAGGGGTAGCCCACCTCCAAAATGAGGGGTGCTCTGTTTTACACTCTTGCTGGCTTTAAACACTTTCTTCAAAGATGACAGCACACTTCCCTCCCCGCCCTGCCTCGCTCAAAGGGGGCAGATACTTCACTAAACATTTCAGAGTCATGAAAATCACAATATTCAATGTTCTATTTGGAAATTTGACATGTCTACATATATTTTTGCACACTGTTAACTATCTGGTTATCACAGGCAAAGCAGAGTGAATAGAAAACTACTGTGTAGCTTGCTGAAGAGAGACATTTCACTTTCAACAGCTACTTGGAAAATAAGACAGACACGAAGTCTTGCCAGTTCCCCTCTTCAAAGTTCAATGTATTTGCTGTTAAAACAGCAAGTTTAGTGAAAGATGGCAATGCTGTGAAGAGTCCCCTTAAATGAGAAGATAATAAGTTGAGCCATTGGGACCTTGGGCCCGGGCAGTTGCACAGCACTGCTACTGTTCAAAATTTTATCATGAGATCCATAATTCTGGTTTCCTTAAAAACCCTTCATCTCCTAGACTCTTTTCCTGAAGTTCTCAGTTTTTATTGCCATTTGATCCTAAGAAGTTGTAAAAAAAAGTCTAATAAGGTGATGCTGGAATACATCTATGAAAAAGAATGCAATGAAACTGCGCTTTTGTGAAAATCAGGTAATGATTTTTCAGAGGGTCAGTTTATGGAACAAAAACGTCTGATAATGTTACATGAGCACAAAATTCATTCTTAAGACACTTAACCTTTAGATAATACTCCAAGTGCATTCACACATGATTAAGTTTTACGAACAAGATCACAGAAAAAAGTTTCGAAAAAGGCTGCACTCCAGGCACACACTGAACAAGGCGACTCTGGAAACAGGACAGCTATAAAATACAAGGCAAAACCAGCATTTTTGGCTCATGTCCAAATAATTAAAACACCCTCTGCATACGCAGTTCTCTCCTTACCTTCCCGTAGTCAGTATTAAAAACACGAGTAAATCAGTCTAAAACCTTACCTAATCTGAGTACAATGTGCTGAAAAATCACTTAAAGAACAGATTGCTGCTTTAATTTAGAGTAGGAATGTATTCAGACAAACGTGTTTTGTCTGTTCCTATTTCCTACACCAATTTGGAATGGCAATGGACAGAAAATGGAGTACTAATTTACTGAAGAACTGGCCCTGAAAGGTCTCAACAAGATATTTTTTATGCTTTGAACTTTTCAGTTTCTCCTGAAAAAAGAAAAAAAAAAAAGAAAAAGGAGGAAAGGTAGAGTTCCTAGAAATTTAAGCTATGTCAGCCTTGCCAACATTCAGTTCTTGGGAGCTGCATGCATTCTGAGTTTTTCTGAAATGACCTTGATGTGCTTTATACAAAAGTAATCATTTTTCCTGATATGAGTTGATAGAGTAATAATACAGATAAAACTTCAAGATTTTTATTTTAGCTACTCTTTCCTTTCTAAAATATTTCTCACCAATCAAACAAAACAGCATTTGCAGATTCCAGCCAATATAAGGATTCCACTGTGCAGCATAGAAGTTTAAGGCACTCCCTGCCTGAAAGTATTAGTAAATAGAAAGGTAATGGGAGAATGGAATAGAGAGCATAAGAAAATAAACATCTCCATTCTAGAGATGAAGAAAGAGGAACAGAAGAGTTTTCTAGTAGCCAATGCCATTAGATCATCTGTCCTGACTTCTTTTAACACACTGGTATATCCTTAAGTCACCTAATTGCCATTTCCCGCTCACTCCACGTTTTACACCAGATGGATATTAACAACTTTATTTATCCCCATTCGGCTTCCTGTCCAGAATTTATGCTGATTAGCTCATCAGCAGTTACAACATGTTTGGCTCCAGTTCATTCTGGCATTAGTCACCATCTATTGTACAACAACTCAAAAAGCCTTTCTCTTTTCCCGGTCCCAGCCGAGGGCACTGACAATTTAGGGCTGGATAACATGTCCCATATACCAGGACAGACACCCACAGCACAAGCCTGGGGTTTGCCTTGAGGGAACAGTCAAGAAGCAGCAGAGATTCCCTAATGCTGGGAGTGAAGCAAGGGCATTTCCCCAACATCCAAGAAAATGATTCTTCTCACAGAAAAGCAACTGCCTGACGCTGAAGGCTGCTTTGGCTGCCTGTACAGTTTGATTAGACAAAGACAGGAGTAGTCCAACTCTGAAGGGGTGATTTAAGCAAGCCAAAAGCCAACACTGGGTACTGCACACAAAGTCATTTATTCCAGCCAGCTCTCCCCTGCCATCAGCACTTCAACAATAAGGCATGGTCTGCCAGACACTAAGCACCCAAAACTAGCACTGCCTCAAATAGAAACTGCAGCTGATCAGTAGTTTCAGATCTAGGCTTAAAAATCCATATTTTGTAGACTGTTTCAGAGCAGAGGATTTCATTATATGGATTTGTATGCAAAACAGCACTGGAGGAACAACAGCATTTTCTTCAAAACTGTATTTACTGGATTTCATACATTTCAACTGTTTTGTCATCTTTTAAAATTAAATTTCCCTCACTCTTTTCCAATTTCAAAGAAAACAGAAGTAATTATGCAGAGACATAGATATGGGCAACCCTGTAGAAATGTGGAAAAATTGAATAAAAGTCAAACTTAACTTTAACTGATCAAAAATGCCTACGTGGGCTTTTCTAAACAAAACAACTGCTTTCCAGTAAAGCAAGGCTGATGATTTAAGTTTAACTAAAGAAAACAGGCATCAATGTAGACCACTCCTGTCAAAGACTGCAATGAGAAGAATGCAGAAAAACATACAAGAAACAATTATAATAATTAAAAATATAAAAGTGTACCGTGTCTATGAATATGCATTGAACCCCTGGAATAATGGAACAATAAATAAGGGAATAGGAGGCATTAGATAATTTTAAGTCAAAGTATTTTAGTTCTATTTTGTTTTTACTGACAGAAAATGGATTTTGTAGGAGCTTTACAGAGATATGACAGGACAGTACATAGTTGCCATTAGAACAAATTATTACAAATGGTATTGTAGGCACAATTAGGTATTGAACATGTCAATACTAGAAAACTGCAATGATGCTGTCTTTTTCCAGACTGATAGTCCTTTACTTTGTACTAATTGTAGTTAAAATGTAATTGAATTGAAGGAACAATAAATATGGGGGAAAAAAACCAACAACTAAAAAACCCAACCCTCTAAGACCCAGAGAACTGAATTTAAATGCAACAGAAATACAACGTGTCAGAAGTATGAATCCACTGGTTTTAAGAGTGGCAGGTTTCTTTTCCCCCTTAAAAAACAGCATTTTAAAGTAAGTTAAAATTAACAGAAAATTAATTTTCTTCATGGTTCAGAAACTATGTAATTATTTTTACTTAAAGACTTCAATCAATTCCATTTTTTTCCTTTTAGTTCAGATAATACAGACTTCTGTTTAAAATGCACTTCAGAAACCATTCTCTCCCACACAGGATTGTTTAGAGTAATGTCTTACATCCATTTAAAGTCACTGAACAATTACTGGAACATATTTTTACTACTTTTAATGCTATTTAACTTGGAAACAAGTAAATTAGTCAATATCATGGACCAATCAGTCACACCAGCTGCTTCTTGGACTGAACTCTGGGATTCTCTGCAACATAACTTTGATTCTACTGTCTAACATGGTACATTGCCACATCAGTATAAACAGACATGCTCTTTCACTGAAACAACACGAAACAACAAATTCACCAAATAAAAGAAATACAGAATAATAAAATGATTTCTTTACTTCTCTGAAGGGCCAAAACTTGTTACCTATTTACTAGCAAGGGATTATTCATCTAGCGACTTTACTACTCCAAAACCAGAAGTAATAACAACAGAACTGCTTATTTTCAAGAGCAAAAGGAAGAGGGAATCACAAAAATTTCAGAGTTTTATGTTCTCTGTTCTTTTTTTCTCCCTTCCTCTTTGTCTTTCCCTTTCGAGAAACCTCCTTAATTATTTAATCATCAGAGTTCAGAACTTACAATGCAAAGAGCACAATACTGAAGAATGGTTCCTAAAACACTTTGCAGTAAACCTGCACTCTATCCACTCCCTTCTGTCATGAAGGCAGGACCCCAAAGCAGAATGATCTGGGAAGGAATGTTGTTTGCTCTGTTATTTAAACCCATTTTCTATGCCAAGTTGTACTTACACTCCCTAAGATTGTAATGGTTGCATTTGCCATACAGAGAAGTCTTACCTGATGAAGACAAGTGAACTGGAGACAATAAATACAGTATCTTTGGATTGGAGGCTGGGTAACAAAAACTGGTTTTGCTCAGTAAGGTGTGAAAGACACAAACCTCCAGTGTTCAAGATTTAAAGACAGTTGCAAACACTCAAAACAAGCACTTGGACACTGCACATCCAGCTGCTACCTTCAGAAAGATCTACCTCTCCTGAAGTCAGAAGCTATGAAATGCATCCTCCTCTCAGAGCCCTGAACACAAAACAGATCCTCACCCATGCAAAAACATTTGGGTGGGTGGCTTAGTATCACAAGACACAAACTGATCTTTCACTGTGTATAAACAATGCCAATTAATACAGATCAATACACTAACAAGAGAATCTGAAACGGAATAATGTCTCATCAATTTCCTGTGGAGAAGCACAATTTCTTCTCCTAAAAAGAAGTAGTAAGTAATAACAGCAAGAAATTAGTCCCCACCGTAACTCCAACTAAATTACAACGGAGAATAAGAACATAGTCAAAAAGAGAAAAAAAAAAAGCCTCCTGAATTCTTTTATACTTGATAGATTTATCTTAATTGAAGAAAACGTAACAATAAATTGACTGAGAAGCCATTTCACAGATATGTTAGAAGTTGAAACAAAGAAACAATGGAATGGCTAACAGCAATTGTTTTTTAAAGACTTCCAACATCTTCATGTCTGGTGGGACAGAAGAGCACAAGTAAATGCTGCCAGCAGCAGCACTGGTTAAAGTTTTAAGCTATCCTTGTGAGCTGCCTGAGTTTTTAAATAACCTTATTTCTCTTCAGTACCATAATATAAAGCATAAGATAACATTTTGCTTCATTTTAAAAAATCCTCTCTTCTGCTGACACTGGAGGGCTGTTTGGTGTCAACAACTTATGTTATCTATTAAACATCAATCAACCTGCATCCCTCACCTCTGAATAGCTGGTGCAAAACATCCATCATTTCCGACTCACAATCCAGCCACTGCAGTGCCAACACATGGCAGTCTCCTGCTTGCTGAATTTTGGTAAAGGGCATGATTTAAGATTTAACATAAATATGTTCATCTTTCCCCATGTCCCTTCCCTTCACAACCTGTCTCACGGAGCTGTTCTGTGCGAGGGAGTTTATTCAGCACCACTGTCTTCATGTAGGATTAGCCATGATGTTCCCAGTCACCACGATGGACTAAGCAAGCAGTAACTTCCCCACTCACATATGCTTCATTAAACCACGTATTTTTTCTCATATACAGGACAGAGATAATTAGCTCTCTGCTACCCTATTAGATTGGGAGCCCCCGGTGGTCTGGTGGTTAAGGACGCGGCGCTGTTACCGCCGAGGCCCAGGTTCGATTCCTGGTCAGGGACCTCCCCGGAGAAGGTCCCTCTGAAAACAAACCTACGTCCTGAGGACCTCGCTGCCACCGTCCAAGCTCGCTTGGCCCCGGTAGA
>JAWWES010000024.1:18277858-18294265 GCA_035583135.1 Lophotriccus pileatus | reverse complement strand
GTCACCTAAAAAATCCACTGCGCAGGCTCGAAGGCCTTATCTGCATATGCGGGTAAAGACCTTCCCCGGCTCTTCGCTCGCGAAGACGGGCCATTTACTTTTACTTTTACCCTATTGGATTGAGGGTTGTTATTGTTCCATTGTGTATATATATACACATACATGTTCCATTTTTCAGTGATCACCTCTCCTGTCTGTACAGCCTCCACACCCTCTTCTCTGTTCACAAAACAGGGCAATGTAACTTTTAAAATTTCTGAGCTTCTTTATCACACTTGTTATCCTCTAAGGGAACAAAATTCCACCATAATGGTCACTTTACCATGGTCATAATTTCTTAGCGTGTGATGTGGCATTCTTAGTCCACATCTCAGCTTCATTCTGAAAGTATCATTTTAGGATACTCTACATTATATTTTGTTGACTTCATTGTAAAAATTTAGTATTTTTAAATAGTAAGACCAGGCATTATTTTGAAGAATGCATACCCTTCCGGCAACGAGCAGTAAAACATCCTCACAGTGACTAATTTTGAAAAGATAAATTATTTCAATCCCATCACTGAATTTAAAATTTATTTCCAGAGAGGTAAAGGCTGCCTCATATTTCAAAAGTTATGGGCAAGATAATCCTGCCTCCTGCTTCCCCCAGTTAAAAAGACATTTTTCAAAGAACAAAAGCAAAAGTGATAAATTTCTCACTTACTATAAAGAAAATTTCTATGCCATCTTAATACTGGATTTAACTCAGTATGCTGAAAATATGCCTCGGTGTATCTATGACACGTTCTTCAAGTCTGAATGAAATCTACCCAATGTTACAGAGGCTGCACTGTAAATGGACGAGCCAAATGTTAACACGTGCAAATTCAGGAATTAAGGAAGGTTATAAATGGACTTGGTTACGCAGACTCAGCATGACAGCACAGCTCCAGAAATAACTCTTTTAAAACATTCTTTTAAATTTTTGAAACGTTAATTCCCGAAGGACAAACATTTAACTTCCTTCATCATTTCTGCATGCTGTAAGAGTTGGCTTTTTTTAGTATAAGAAAGACCAAGGCTTTCCCCTCGCCCCATGATTTTTACATCTCTAACATCAGCACAATACTTGAATTGAGAATTGTAGAATATAAAATGACTCAAGAGTTTCACTGACAGATTGTACAATATGCTACTACTGGGAGAGAGCAAATAGGAACGTTTTTGTCAGTGCAGCTGGGGTAGATATGAAGGGACTTGCTAGAATCAAAACTAAAATTATGTCAACTGGAAAACACCAGTAAGTTGAATATTGCAGGTTACTGTCATAACTGATCAGAACAGTTTCAAGCAAAAATGCATGCACAGCAGTCAGCACATGAGAACAATGAAAGCATTGTTAAAGCTACATGATGACAGATTTCAAAACTGAAGCACTCATAAATAGTTTATGCAACCCAGGCATTTAGTAAATGTCACAGCAAAAGTGTTTAATGTATTCCTGGGATGTTAAAAGGGGAAAACATTTGCAAGTGTAGGGGAACACCTTGACTGAAAGCAGAAATTGTAACATAATGCCTAGAATACCATCCATGATCCCAGTGTCAGCCCCTTCCTGACGTGCAATGAAACTGAAAAACATTTAATGCTAAGTCAGTGAGTTTACTCAGTGGTTAAAAAACTACATCAGCAGCTCAAGTTTTCAGCAGACTGAATGGAGAGTTGAGAAAGAACTTGAAAATTAGTAGGCATATTTACAGTGACTTTTAAAAATTTCATAGTGGAAATAATTACATGAGAATGATTATAGTAGGGGAAGGAGAAAATACCTTTAAGGAAAACAAGACAGTTTTCCAGCACAAGGGATGATAAATCCTATCTCAGGAGGAAATGTGAGATATAAGTAAAAACAGAGGAGGCATCTGTATATCCAAGTTGGTTGGTATCAATTATCCTTAATGATGTTAAACTCTGACTGTATGAGGCCTCCTTGTTTGTTCCACGATGCACAACAAGGGGAGCAACAACGTGAAAATGTTTATTACCCTCACTAAAATATAAACACTGGCAGATTTGCATTAAAATACATATTTTAACATTCATGTGTCAAGGCTTTAACCAGTTGTCTGCAAGGGTCTAGTAGCACAGGATCAGGACTGCTCTGCTTTTTTAACGAACTGCAATGCTTTTCACCATAATATTATGAGCAAATACCCTGATTTTGCTCCCATAAGGGTAAACAGACAGTGTAATTAGCACAGTAATAAGCTTAATATTCACGTTCTGTAAGTAAGCAGCTGTTACAAATAAAAACCCATGCTAAAGAACCTTGGGCCCTCCCTTTTCACTGACAGAACAAGTTTGGCACCAAAAGAGCTCCTCAGACCTCCAGTGGCACGGCAGCGCCCTGAGCTCCGACAAGGGACGTTTTGCATTCCAGCATACACTTCTGCAGAACCAGAGTAAGACAGCAGGGGAAATCACACAAGGACAATTTGGCCCAGAATAAAAATAGAATGGTTTCCTGATGCGACCACCCCAAAATTCCTGAGCAATCGCCTGTGGGAAGCTTCTCTGGCATGCAGCCTGTTTAGGACAATCCTGGATATGGAATAGCTGGCGTTGGACGTCTGGTCTCCTCAGCTTCAAATCCAGAGATGAAGTAATGACTGCGAGTCAAACTGAAAAGGACTCTAAACATGCTGATCATCAGCGGCTTCTCCTAAGTCATCCAGCTATGCTGGATGGCTTAAGAAAGTATTGGAATTTTTTAAAAATTCCTAATTTATTAGTTTTATGTTTTATGAGTTACAGAGTGGCAAGAGCTCAAGAGAGAGAATGCTGACGTAAGAAAGAAGAAAATTAATATGGTGCCAGCAAATTCAATTACATCAGCAAAGCCACTTCTGTGCTAAAAGTCTGAATCTACAGTAAATCTGACATAGAGCAGGATGAAATTATGCTAAATTACTATATTAAAAAAAAAAAAACCAACAAAAAAACCCCAGCCCCATGCAACAAACCAACATACAGACTACAATTACATTGTAATTGGATTTGTCATTTCAAAGTATTAGCATCAGATTTCCACATAATGCAGGGTGACATATTCTTGTGCTAATAAATAGAAAGTTAGAAAAGTAAACAAAGGCTGTGTTTCTACTGTAAGGAAATACGTGCACCAATGAAGCAACCTTTTCAGCACAGGAGTAATTTAATACCCAAACCACATGAAAAGTGATCTCTCTGGGAATTGCACAGCTGCTAAAATCCAAGTCAGTTTTTATTAAATCGTCAAGTCTGTTTATGTAAAACTGGGTTCTCTTTAAATGACCTCCAAGAGGAAATTATTTGCTAGCAAAAAATTGATACCTGCATTTACCTATATAGGTGTACTTTTTTATTGTTTTTATATATTGCCATGTCTTGGATTGGAGGTTCAAAAAATAATAATAAGAAAAAAAAAAAGAAATTGTAACAGTTTAACTCCTTAGGCTCCACCATCAAATTTTAGCTACTGCTGAGATTTCAGCTATTCAAAAGGGTAGACAAAACCACTGTTATTTTTAGAAATGTGCTAGTTTAGTGCTTCAACTTTTGAGGAGAAATGCACATTAAGCGTCCTTCAAAACTTGTCAAATGAACCCAGGTAGCCTAGAGGAATAAAAGAAATACTGTACAATAAGATATTGTGGAAGTTCTCAAAAAAATGACAGTGCCTCAGGAGTTTTTGATGGCTGATTGAAAGAAGGGCAAGTGCGGTGAAAAGAACAGAAAGAACCTCTTGCAGTCGGTCTCAAGCTGCACAAAAGGGAATCAAATCAATGGCACTCCCAAGCAGTCCAAACCATGAGTCAAAACCTCTGAAACTTCCTATCAAGATATCCCAGTCCAAACTTCTTGAACTTGCACTACATGGCCAGAGAAAACTTGCCAGAGAAAACTCTTCAAGGCCACTGTACAGGAAGACAATTCAAGAGCTGCCCCACTGTTCTAGCAGGACACAGCACGGAGCCCAGAAACAGATGCAAACTGTGAGGTGACTCAGGACTGTCAACACCAGCACCAAAATCAACGCTCTCTTCAATTAAGAAGCAATTTTGTTTCCTCAATTGTTCTTTATAGATCTGTTTCGAATCAGAAACCAGAAATTTAATGTCTTTACAAATACACAAAGTTGTTTCAGTTCCAGAAAGCTAAAAAGCTGTATTTATCAGACATCAGAAAGAATTCCTTAAACAATATCAATCTTATTCCTTCCCACAAAACTAAAAGATATTGAGAGTATCTATGTGAAAAACCTTTCAGAAATGTTTCAGAACCCAATCTCTTCTTGGATTCTTCAGCTGACTAGAATATTTACATGGAGATAGGATGCTAATAGGTGATGTCAAAGAAACTTGGAAAACAGCAAAAAAAGAAGAGTATGAGGGCACAAGAACTTTAGCTGAAGCAATCCCAATCCCTAAGGAAGACAGAAAATGTGAAACATAAAGCACTCCTCGGCTCCAAGACGGATCCAGAGCAACATGTATAAATAAAGCACGGACAAACTTAGACTTACCTTGGCTGAGCAGGCTGTGCACTTATCAAATGCCAGGCTGACTGGAAGAACATTATCAAATCTTGATAAGAATCCTCGGATCTAGAAGAGGAAAGCAAATTACAATACTGTTTTAAAGCACTTCCAGAATTCAACACGAACTGGAGATACACAACCTATAACTAGGGTATATAACATTCCGACACAGTCACCCTCAGTAACACCTGTAGTAAGTTCATACTAACACACATTACTGGTTCTCTATATGCAAATAAAGGCACAACTATCTAAATGAAACACTACTTAGCCAGAAATAGAGGCACAGCACCACCTGCAGTTTGCCTTTTCTGAGTGCAAAAATTTGATCAAAACTAAAAAATCATGGTATAACCAGTTAAACGTACTTTTATCGCCCATTTCTAACATATAGTCTGAAAACCCAGCTGCCGTGCATTCCTAAAATATGATGTTAATATGATAGTACTGACAGGTAAGTTTAAAATTCCAGACCAAACACTGTGTAGCATGTTTGAATATTGAGACTATGAACTTTGGAATACTGATCATCCTTTTTGTTCTGTGCTTTTACAGGTCTACTACAATGAAGAGATGTCATGAAGAACAGAACTTTAGTAACTCTGTAATGCAAATAATAAGGCCTTAATTTTGAAGTCTGTTATGGAAATCCATCCAACATACACTCCACACATTCATGGAGCTGGAATGGCAGAGACCTGGGAAGCCAACAGCAATTTAAACTATTTAATACTATAACTAGTATTAATACAAAGGTATTTTTGCAGAAACACCAAGCCATACATAGTATCAGAACACAAAAATACAGCCAGTTTTTACACAAAGAAAGATCAAAAGAAAACAACAAAATCAAGCCTTTCTGGTACTCCTCCAATGATAAATCAGTACCTGGATCAGCAAATGAACAAGACTTATACTTGGATTCTGCTTCCTACTGAGCTGTGAAAGGTCAAAATATCTCCCTCAGCAGCTGGTGTGGGCTGGACTTGAGTGACAACAGCATTAGCACTGGAACTACAGATAACAGGATATGGGAATAACTAAGTTATAATAAAATAACACTGGGAAAGCAACAAACCTATCAATTAGTGCCAAAGCTGGAAATTGTTGAGACCCTTCCAGATGAGCAGATCAAAAGTGCTAGCATGGACAAAATCCCTATGGACAAATACCTGAGGGTATCTGAACCAGTCAATCAAGAACTGGATATTCCAGTCCCCCAGCTGAGTGTCCACAGTAAAAAGGGGAAAATTTCAGGGGACTCCTGAGAAAAAATTGAAGAGACTGCAGACTTACTGGAGAGAGAGAACTTAGGGAGAACCTAGGGCACCTCATTCATACCATGACCCATGTGTGCACACTGGTCATTACATAAAATTATAAACAAAATCAGACAGATTTTATATAGCCCAGACCCCATAATATTTGGATGTTGCAAAGAAAGCGTATTAGTAGCTTTCTGTTTTTCTGAATAAAGATTAATTCTTAGTGTAAAAAAAAACCCAAAAAACAACAGAATCTAAAAATACTGCTCAGAAAGAAATAAATGGTTTATTTATACAACGGAAGCATACAGAGTCATTCAGATAGCAACATAAGGAACAAGGCACAGAATAATTCTAGTCCCGATGATAATATCAAAGAGGATATGATTATGGGGATAAAATCAGAAGACAGTTTTTTGAAGGACTGTATAATATAAGAAATAAGAACAAGTCTATCCAGCAATTTGAAAAACTCTATCCTTCTTAGCATATTTGTAACTAGAGTTTGGGTTGAGTAGAAGAAAAAAGTGCTGTATTGTACCAAAAATTCATGAAGATTTTGGAGAACTATAATAACTGTGAGTTGGTTGGATTTGAATTTTTTTCATACTCTTAAGAGACCTAAAAAGAGAACAAAAGTCACTCTGAAATGATCATATTGTCAGCTCTGATGGGGAACAGGAAAGTCAGACGTTGCCTTATTCACATACTGCCTGCTCCAAAGAAATTCTTGCTAAGTACGTAGCAGGATCTGCGCATCCACAAGGAGGACAGACACAATGCCAGGAACACAATTGTCTTGGCCTGTGTGATGGATTAATATTATTCATATCTATTTTTTTTAAACAAACACGGAGAGTCAGTCCTTTCAGGAATGGAATCAGCATATTGCATGTTTTTGTTAAGGAGACAAAATCTGTGATATTTGCCTTATATCAGTTCCCAGGTCTTAAACAAAAGCATTTACTCACAAATTATTTACCTGATGAGGAACAAGTCCAAGAGAAGTAGGGGGCTCATTCATTCTATCATCACTACTGCTGGCCACAGCATAACCACTGCCAAAAATCCAGGAAGGAATATTAGAACAAGACAGCACACTCAGAGTCAAAATTTCCAGTAAGCTGCGAGGCGCTTTGTTACAGTTTATGGTTTAGAATCTGGAAAGGAACCTATCTGGAAAGTCTGTTTCAGAGTAACTAAGATATACCATGGGGATATAAACCAATCTGAGACTTGTAACATGCTCATGTCCAACTCCTAAGTCACTTTTTCTTTCACAGATTTTAAAGACAGAAAAAAGCACCTCAATTTCAAGTTGCAGAATTTCAGAATAATTTCTGTATTAAAACCATTTAATTTTAAATAAGGTTTGCAATATGTGGCTTGTCTCGAAGCCCCTCAAGGGACACAGATAGTTACAACAGCTGTTCATTACACTCAAACACTGCCCAACAAGAGAATCCCAAGATCAACTGACAGTAATATTTTCTTCTCAGTATTTTTCTACTGTTAAACTCAGAGAGAAAATAAAAAGAAAAACTTAAGATTTGATGAATCAGTTCTCTCAGATACTGTTAAATTATACTAATATAGTAAATGTGACCTATACATTACATTAATCTACAGACAACATTACCCCTTACGGAATTGCTCTACTTGGTGTGTACTTCTTTCTTCTCAAAAGATTTTATTAAATTCGTCGTATTTCTCAGAGAATACCAGTGCAGAAATAACTCACCCTTCCGGATGCTGTAAAACAGAAACCATTAATTCCACTGCAAGGGCTCCAGCTACCATGGCTAATCCGGGGCGACTGACTGTGCACTGCTGGTCCAGTGTCCGATCCCTGGTGGACTACAAAGATAGACAATTCTAATGGAAAGAAAAAAAGTAACTCAAAAGTAGCTATCTGTCCTGCTGCACAAAATAATCTTAGTTCTGTGCAATTAATTTCTTTAATCTTCCAAGTAAAAGATGAGCCATTTCTTAATCCCGTGTACATCAACATAAAACAAATCCCTCCATGAAACTTCACTTCAAAGAAACAAATAATTCAAGTCACAACAAAAGAAATACATAATCACCATTTGCATAAAGTTCTACTCACATCCCCTGGTGCCACAACATCATTGCAGAAGTAGCAGCCCAGTTTATAGCCGGGGATATTTGAAAAGAGTGACGATCCCAAAAGGTCAGAAGAAGCAGAAGCATTGCTGAAACACGAATCGCCAGATTCTTGCTGTTTTGGTTTCTTTAGGCCATGTCTCATAACAACAAAAGTGTCAAATCCCAAGGCAGCATTGATGACCAACTGTGAACAATAAAGGGAGAAAAAAAGATTTTAAGTGAGCCAAAAAGGGAGCGGAAAAAAAGGCCTCAAGGCTTTATTTACTGAAAATGTCAAAAACTCCCACATGCTGTAGATAGATGAACTACCCATTAATGGCATATCTACCATCCTTGTAATAAACAGAAGAGTTTCTGAAAGGTGCAGAGTTCCAGCTATCAAGGACTTCTAAGAAACAAAACCTAAATAAAAGTCTGTTTCAGAAAGCGACAAACCCTTGTCTTTTTCTGTGTCTTTCAGGGAAATCTGATACAAATTAATGACTCCATCTAGACACTACACAAACCTATGCGCACTTGCTGACAAAAAAGTAACAGGAACTTCAAGCAGTGAAACACCACCTGTTATCAAAAATATTTCTGCCCAGTAATGATTACTTATGGTCTTCATATGCATATGCTTAGTCACATGGGGAGCACAAGCAGCTGTGGTACAGTTACACTGTCATCATTTTCCCTTTTCTCTCTGGTTTGTGGCAAGTGTTAGGGTAATCTGAACCTCCCTATGTTATGAGCATAACATCAATAAAGTAATGACTGTAGCCAGCAAAATCCAAAGGAAGATTCTACACTGCTTCACATGCAGATGCTTTTGATAGAAATTCTAGTGCAGCAGTTGGTAATTTTTCATTCTTATAGGCAGGAATTATTTAAAAGAGGGACTCTGAGGGAAGCTATGAAGAATTAGCCATCTTAACCAGCAAGCTTGTGAGTTGCATCATCATTCTCAGTATTTCAAATTATTTCTGGATAGTCTCTTTGTAGTAGTTTATTCTCCCCTCAGTTCTAAAGTAGAACCATGCTGTTGAATCTGTGGTTGCACAGCCAGGTCTACAGCAACTAAAAGACTGCATCTTCTTGTTCCATCTACGTGTAAAGCCTGAATATGGTACCGCACCTTCAAAATATCCATAAAATGGCACGGCTGGTATTATCAGAAATTAATAACATTGCCAAACACTTCCCACTGCAATAAACTGTTTCTCTCTTTTCCGTTAATTGGCTAGCAACTATTTCCATCTAGCTGATTGACCCTTAATAAGAAAACCCCAGAATCATCTGGTTTTGATAAAAAGACAACGGAAAAGTGTCTCTTGGCATGCATTAAAAAGAAAAAAGCACAAAATTACGCAGAGGTGCAACATCTGACATGAGGATTTAACATTTGAGGGGTCTAAGATGCTTGTTTTGGGGAGAGGAATGCAGGAATATCAAAGAATGACTATCAAAGAATGGGAAAACCAATTCTTTCTTCTACTCATGTAGCTGTTTTTATGCACTTTACACACGTTCTCATTCCCTATTTTCTTCATATTCCATGTGCCTTTTTTGAGAGCTTGGAGACCAAACTGCAGCAGTACTTCAAATCTGCAGTCATCATACAAAACTACATTTGAAACAGAGCTCTTATTAAATGTGTGTCAGCATGAAGTACTGAGCATTTCAGCTGGGACACCTCAAGATTTCACTGCTGTGCTTATCCAGTGACAGGGAATTCCATCTCCTCATATCACAGTGATCTTATCAAATCAACTAACAGTGATGCAGACACACTACGCCACTGAATAACAGAGAAGTGTCACAAAGAAGTTTTAAAATTTGTCATCAAAATATGATTTGAATGCTGCAAGGCAAGTGTAGTGGGGCACTGTTAGCTAAGCAAATGCCAAGGGAGGTTTTAGGGATCATTAAAACAACCCTATCCTGACTGAACCAGACAGGCTGCATAGAAAGTATGCATATGCATATAAAACTGCATATATTTCTTACAATTACCAACCACGATACATATGAAAGAGTAAGCTGGCACTTTCCAGTTCAATAGCCAGCTTTGCAAACTTACTCTTCATGCCATTTCTGAGCTGTTTTAAACAGCTAAAAGATTGCTGAAAGACCACAGGTGCAAATTGCAGAGAGGACAGGAGGATTAAGGAGGAATTGATTAAGGTGTCAAGTTACACCCATTCACACCTGAAGTTTATACTTCAGTGAAGTCCACACTAAAGGGCCACACTGATCTTTCTACTGGCCAAGGGAAGTTCATTTGAGCTACAAAGACATACAAGCATATTGTTATTGTTCAGGATCAGAAATCTATTTAAGTTAAGGAAAGAATGAAAGAAAAGAAATGGTACAATACCTTCCTCTTACTGGCCGCAATGACAGCAGGAAGCCATCGACTCTCTCTAGTGTCCATTAGTAGGAAAACAACGTCATGAGCATCAATAAGCTCTTCAAGTTTAGCCACATCCTTCCGAGCCTGTGCCATGGTTACCTCAGAAAAATTCACTGGGTGGCCTGGCATAGGGATGCTCATGTTATAGCCTTCTGAGCTCTAGATGGAGGCAGACAGGAAAAAACAGGTTAAAAAGACAACCTTGTGACTGAATAGAATTAGTATAAAATTCAATACAAAACTGTAGAGTACAGATTCAATTACTCTTCAGCAGAATGGCAACTTTCTTCTTGACATCTCTGTGTGTGACAGTGCAGTGCTGAAGTTTCTGAGTCTCAGCTGCTGTATTTATTTATCCAGAACAGAGCAGCTCAGTGCAAACACACGAGTTTGAGTGTGCAGACCAACCCTGTTCATGTGTCTCAGCGGGTCTTCTTAGGCCTAGCAAATTACTACAAGAAGGTGGTTGAATTGCTCTTAATCCCAGAAGTTACAAACATCCCTCACTACAAAGGCAAGCAATCCCATTTACATGTGATTATGATCTGGCCGTTAAACATGCATAAAAATCTTTGTTTTGGATTCTCTTTGCAGCCACTTCACACATGATGTTCACAGGATGCAGTTCATATTTCTGATATGGAATACTGACTTAGTTACAAGTAAAGCACGTGAAGTATCACATGTTCTGCTCTTTGTTTTAAATTCCTTAGTCTCAAACGATTTTACTGTAGTTCAACCAGCCATATAGAAGAAAAGCACTTTTGAGACTTGTTACTCTAGAGCTTGGCTGTCTGGAGACTTGTACTGTGCAGATGCTGAAAAGAGCATATTCCTGTTGCAGAAACATGTTCCTCTTCCAACCCCCTGTTTGGGCAAGGCACACTGAGCAGAATATACTGAGCCAAATAAGCATATACACAATGCATATACAATGCAAACAATTAACTCACTCATTTGGAAATACATTAACACAATCTGCCAGCCATCTGCTGTAAGAGAAGAATGGATCTTCAGATATGTTACAGAAGCATAAGCTTTGCCGAAGCGTCCCTGCCTGTCACTGCGCTTTAAGCAACTAACAATTTAAAAGCCGAAATTGAAAATCTGGATGAACCAAAAAAAAAAAAAATTGCATGGGAAGGGAGAAAAGGAAGGTTGGTGTAATATGCTTTTGTATAGACCAAATACAAGCACAACTCATAAATTCAGATGAGGCAAATAACCAGAAGGGTGAATGAATATTCTAAACACCATAAGTATCCTTGAGGATGATAAAAAGAACAAGGCACATATAGCAGCTTGGGGAAAAGAATCCAGTAATATCTGTATTAACCACACCAAGGGATATACCTTTTTTCCCTTTTTCCCCTCACTGCCACCAAGGGTAGGAAAGCAGAGCCCACAGTGACCCAGCATGCCACCAACTAGAAGCTGTTTCCCAGCGAGAACAGCTCTGTATCACCAGCACAACACGAGGTAATTACTGGAGGAGGTTCTACCTTCAGGGTCATTATCCCCTCAAAAAGCTGTGGCAGGAACAGAAAACTTAATCCATGTTGAACATGAATAATGTATTCATGGATAACTCATTAAGTCGTACTGCACACAAGTGCTGATCTATTACACAAGCATAACTGACACTGCTGGTGACTTAGGAGGTCGATTTTTGTTCAATAAATTAATACAAACAAGTAAACAAATAAGTTGAACACCACCTTCATGGAAATACGGTAACCAGGTTTGTAAAATACTAAAATCTTAGCAGAATTCAGAAAAAAAACATCCTGGGACTGTAGCTGTAGGAATACAGACAAGTCTTGCAGCTTCAACAGTTTCAACTGTCCCTTGAGAAAAAGACACCAGTCACTAGCAAAAGTAGCTGAAGTTCACTTTTGCAGCCAAATTCTGGCAAAAAGAACTCAAAGAAAGAGTAGCTTGGGATGGCACATGAACATTATTTTAAGGAGGAGTAAATGAGCATATATCTTGGCAGATATATGCAGATCTTGGTCATTCCACGGAATTCCAAAATGTCAGGAGTCTCTATGTGATGAAAAGAATTTTACTTGACTGCTCATAAAAAAGCTTAGATTTTAAGGCCTTCATGCTAAAAAAAGTTTTAAAATTACTACAAATTATCCAAAACAAGTTACCATCCCATAAAGTAATAGAATCACACACAACTCCTTTTTTTAGAAGTACGTTGACATGTGCAAAACCATAAAAGATAATGTACTTTTTAACACTTTCACTGACAGCTGACCAAAGCTGTGCTAGAGGCTCTAGTGCTTTTGGTTTTTTTTCATTTCTTTTTAAAGCCAACAGGCAAAATATTGCAATTTGTGGTGCTACCATAACATTCTCTCTCATTTTTATTCACATTTCTATTATCTTCCTGTATTTTTGGTTAAACCATGGCTCAGATCACTTAGAATCTAACTGTATTCAACACATTAATTCTAAACAGAAATGTGTAGGTACATACAACAATAAGAAATGGGGTGCTGGCATCATTAAATTGTTCTATGAGAAGCATCTACATAAAGTGGCTCCCCAGGCAGTATACAATGAAGTATGATAAGATGCTAAATACACTGGAGTTCCATGCCTGAATAGTTCAGAAAATGACTATATCAGAGAGGTAAGAAAGTTAAATTCCACAGAACAGCTACATGAATGACTCTGTGCATTACCTACTTGTTAAGAAAAGCTGTGAATCCATAAATGCTGCTATTTCCAAGGCCTCTCTCCTTTTTTATAGTAAAATTCTAAGCTACAGCTAACGATAATCTTAGAAGTGGAATGAAACAAATCAAAGCTCCTTGCCAAAGCATTCCTTCTTGTTTCATCTGCAATGATGAGGTGTGGTTACTCTTCCAACTAGAAAGGATGTAAAATTAAAAAATAAAGCAGAATTCACAGAGAGCAGTCGAGCATTTCAAAGTCAACCAGGAGAAACTGCATTTTACAGGCAAAATATTACTCACAATTGAATCAAAGAAAGTAAATTAGACTGCAAATGTAAACACGAGTTTTCAGAAACGCCTTCAGAACCAGCACTGCTGATTGGATTCCCTCAGAAAGGACCATGTGGGTTTCAAAACAGCAAGAGACAGCTTTGGCTACTCCTTCAGTACGAGAGAAATGAGAAGGCTCAAAATCTGGGACAATTGAACTTTTTATTCCAAGACATTTATACAGATAAATCTGGACTCTGGAAAGAAGCAAAGCACAGTCTGCAGGACAGGTGTAGCTCCATGCAGAAGCCCAGCACAGTCACTGGGCTATGAACATCTCCAGATACAGCAGCTTCACCTCCCAAACCATCCCAAGGCACCAAGACTTTACCCCGACTAATCAAAGACTTATTGTTAGTCCATGAGCTTGGCCTGCTGCTTGAACCTCACAGCTCACGTGCTGCCAGCATGATAGGCACTGTTTGAACCAGAGGTTTTACTGGGAAGCTGTTAACTCTTGTTGGTGCTGGCATGTTTCTCTGTTTATTTACAGATGTCAAACAGGATACCTCTTCTCCATGAATTCTACTGCAGGAATGGGATTGACCAAAAAATATATTAGAAACACTGTATCATGAGGTTCCACAGGAACTGTGCAACTGGTTTCTCCTCATTTGTGCCAAAAAGCTTTGAAACCAGGTGTGAGTTCCACTGAAGGCTGATCAGATGTGACACAGCCACGGCAGGAGGAAACAACAGGGAATGCACAATACTAATGGGGATACTGTGCTACGAAAACAGGCGTAGGTGCAGAATATTTGAGGTGTACAGTAGAGGAAAAATTCCTCACATATAGTACAGGTTTCACATTGTATATGCTATTGCCAAACAGGAATTTTTTTTCCCTGTGTAAAGCAAATATATATGTATATACATCATCAGTACATGTTCAGTAAAGCATTGTTATTGGCTCCTCTTTATTATTAGAAGCTCTTCTCCAGGTTACATTTAACTTTTTTTTCCTTTTTATTTTTTCCAAGCCTCATCACAATCTCACAATTCCACAGTACAATCCAGTCTTTTGCTTTCTTGGTTATTTCTAACAAGAAAACTCATAACTGTACCAGTCAGTATTCCACTGACTGCTTTTATTTCCTCTAATTAAACTATTTGTTCTTTCTTAATATTCTTGTTTTCGAGGTCTCAAGTATAAAAAGTAAGAAATCATGTGACACAGATGCTTTCTCTTCTGTACTTGATATTTAATATTTCTATAAATAATTGAGTATCACCAAGTAACAGCAACACTATAGTGCAGCAAGCTTAAATAAAGCTCTTGGAACTTTCAGAGAGTTTCTTCTGATTTACTTACCAAAAGTTCTGAAAGTGAAATGTTCAGAATTTTTTCATACTCAGGATCATTGTTTGCTACCCAAATATTCATTGAATTACTACTTAGTAGCAATACTGACTTCATAAATAATAATAGTAGGGTTATAATAGGGTCAACACAGCAAGAAGAATAAAAGCACAGGGCACTCCTTGGCTAAAACTAAATGAACCCTAAAATGTTTAGAAATGATCTGTAAAGTTGTTCACAACACTGAGCATCAATGACATAATCTGTATTTCCTCTCCATAACTCCTAACATTAGTATGACCAGTAATATAGTAGCATTTTAATTACAGAATTGCATAGTGAGTGTTCTTACTACACCGAGATGCTTTTGCCAGCTGAGCTCTGGTAACTATAGCTACCCATTCTAAGGCAGTCTCAATTCCAAAACAAACACTGTTTTATCAACGGCTGAGTGACTTTCATCACATGCCAAACTAGTCTAAAACTTTTTTGTTCATGATAGAGGATGCTGAGAGTGTGTCTATTCTGAAATTATAGGTCAATTACTTTTCTGGAAGGTAAATATTAACTTATTTTCTTCTAATGTAGCAAATCAATTAAATAAGACTGCAAATTTTAAGTGTAAAACATAATAGGAAATCTCAATGATACATTTATTACCAGTTTCAAGACCTGCTCCCATAAATGGACAATTAATATGTCTAAGAAATATTAATTAGACAATTAATATGTCTAAGAAAGTTCCTTAGGACATACTAGACAGAAAAACATTTTACTTCACCATCAGTGAACTACAAGATAATTCAGACAGTGCTTATTTATATTTCATTATTACAAATATTTGTCTCAATAAAGTTTAACAGGTATGGAGCACCTGAAGTAAAATGCTTGCAGGTTTGTCAGGAACCAACATATCACCTGTGAAGCATTTTTCCCCACTCATAATAACGTTTAATTATTAGCACGTGGAATAGCAATTTAAAGTCGCTGGTTTTCTTCCAAGCAATGTATCAAAATGTTGTAAAATACTGATCTTACCACTCCTGGGAAGATTTTCAGTAGCCTGTCTGCTGCTGCAAGTGCCTTAGGCTTCGCCCCACTCAGACAGTCTTCAAACTCGTACAGCGGCTGCCGCACAGGGTTGGAGTAGGAGATCTTTGCATTGTCCACAAATGTGATCTTCCTGACTCCCCAACCCTAAATGAGAAAGCAGTTCAAACACTGACAAGTACAACAGCCTTAGATAAATACTTTTGAGTAATGCCAAACATTAAAGAGTTTTGTCCATTTTTTTCTAGAAAGATCAAGCTACAAAAGCTTTTGAATCTTGTACTTGCACAGAAATCAAAGAACAGAAAACATGGTCTGTCCAAATATATCACTTAACAGTAATCCCTCAAAACCCTCCTGAATTCAGTGGGATGTGGTGAACATCTCTGGAAGTAATTATCAGCAGTTAGTTACTTTAAGGGCTTCAGAACTGTGAATTTAATCATAGAATCAACTGGGTTGGAAAGGACCTCTGAGATCATCAAGTCCAACCCTTGATCCACTAGTGCTGTGGTTCCCAGACCATGGAAGTGATGCCACATCCAGTCTCATCTGAAAAACCTCCAGGGATGGAGAATCCACCACTTCCATGGGCACCCCATTCCAATGCCTGATCACTCTCTCTGTAAAGAATTTCTTCCTAATATCCACCCTAAACCTCCCCTGGCAGACCTTGAGGCCGAGCCC
>JAWWES010000024.1:18263070-18277758 GCA_035583135.1 Lophotriccus pileatus | reverse complement strand
CCTGCTTGAACCTCATCCCCTTGGAATCAGAGCATGGATCCAGCTTGTGCAGGGCCCTCTGCAGAGCCCTCCTGCCTGCCAGCTGATTGACACTCCCCTACCCCCCTGCTTGGTGTCATCTGCAAATGACACATTCACATCAACTTCCAATCCTCTGGGACCTCCCCAGAGAGCCAGGATTGTTGGTAAGTGCTGGAGAGCGGCTTGGCGAGCTCTTCCGCCAGCTTCCTCATCGCCCTTCCATGACTCCCATCCAGTTCCATAGACTTGTGAGGATCCAAATGGCTCAGCAGGTCACAAACTGTTCCCTCCTGGATTACAGGGAGACTATTCAGCTTCTTATCTCTGTCTACAAGCTCCAGAGGCCAGTTGTCCTGAGGACAACCTGTCTTACTGTTGAAGACTGAGGTAAAGAAGGCGTTAAACACCTCAGCCTTGTCCTCATCTTTGGTGACTATGTTCCCACCCACATCCAACAAAGAATGGAGGTTTTCCTTGTCCCTCCTTTTGCTACTGATGTATTTGTAGAAGCACTTCTTGTTATCCCTGACAGAAATGGCAAGATTGAGTATAAGTTGTGCCTTTGTCTCTCTAATTTTCTTTCTACGTGACCTAACTATACTCCTAAACTCTTCCTGAGTAGCCATCCCTTTTTTCCATAATCAGTGGGTTCTCTTTTTCTCCCCTAATTTCCTTCAAAATCTCCCTGTTCAGCCAGGCTGGCCATCTTCCCCACCGGCTTGCCTTTCGGCACACTGGACAGCTCCTGTGCACTCAAGACTTGCTTCTTGAAGCATGTCCATCCCTCCTGGATCCCTTTGTTTTCAAGGGCTGTTTCCCAGGGTACACTGTGAACTAGTCTTCTGAACAGGCCAAAATTTGCCCTCCGGAATTCCAGGGTAGAGGTTTGATTGATGGCCTTCCTTGCATCCCTGAGTATTGCAAACTCTCTTATTTCATGGTCACTGTGCCCCAGACGGCCTCTGACCCCCACATCTCCCACCAGCCCCTCTCTGTTTGTGAACAGCAGGTCTAGTGGGGCCCCATCTCTGGCAGGCTCATTTACCATCTGGAGGAGGAAATTATCCTCTATATGCTCTAGGAATTGTCTAATTCCTAATCTAGGAATCTGCCTCTTCTTTGCTGTGTGGAGTTCCCAGCAGACATCCAGCAGGTTAAAGTCACCCATGAGAACAAGGGCTAGCGATTTTGAGACATCCACCAGCTGCTTGTAGAATAATTCATCACCTTCATCATCCTGATTGGGTGCTCTGTAACAGACTCCCCCTGATTCTGACCCACAGGCACTCAACCTAATCGTTCGTGACCTCAAGTTCTACAGAGTCAAGAGACTCTCCGACATACAGAGCCACCCCTCCACCTCACCTACCTTGCCTGTCCCTTCTGAAGAGCTTGCAGCCATCCACGGCAGCACTCCAGTCATGCAGCCATCCCATCACGTTTCTGTGATGGTGAGTACATCACAGCTTTCCTGCTGCCCGATGGCTTCCAGCTCCTCCTTACCCAGACTGCGTATTTATAGCTCATTAAAATTAATGGGAATTTTTTCTTCAATCTTTTTTAAGTACTATTCTTCCACAGTTGTCTGATCTTCTGCTATTCCACTATTAGCAGAACTTATTGGCTACAGATCTTACCTCTTCCCTGCAATTTATAGTATCAACTAATTATGCATTATGTGTATTTTAATGCACAGGAATACAACTTTTCTCTTATGTGTCATGGCAGCTGGACAAAAAAAGGAAATACAGAATTTATAAGAAACAGCAGGTTATTTTTAAGATTAACTCAGGACTTACCATCAAGGTCCTTGCAACACTACAACCCAGTGTACCAGCTCCCAGCAGCAGACACTTGGCAGATACAATCTTTTCCAAATCCAGAGTGGGCACCAAACGCCAGCACATCAATTTTAAATTAAGATCCACGGATGATTCTGCTAACCTAGACCATGAAATACATAGCAACACACTTCTGAATGGTTTTTGTTTCTCCAACAAAGCAATTACTTGTTTTTCAACTGAAGAAGTTCAAGACTTATTTTTTTAAAGGAGAGAAAGAATTCAGCGATTTAACACATAGGCAGTATGATAAATAAAGTTTCCCAAGCATATTTCTACCTCATAATAAGGTGCATGGCAAGGACAGTGGCAAAACTTTTTTTATGCTCCTTGTTCATTCATGACACATGCAAAATATGCAAAAAGAAGATGCCAAAAATCATTCTAAATAAATACACACACAGTTCCTGATACTCAATTTCCTTGGAACCTCTTACTGTAACCAACATGTTGGCCCAGTAACATTCTTAGAAAAGCTGTGACTGCACTGCTTAAAAACAGAAGAGTAAATCACTACTGAAGAAACAGTAGAACGACAGTGGAATTTTAAAAGAAATAACTTGTAGATATTTGAAGAGATGGTTATTTAACCAGGAAATTTTGCTAGGGAAATGTTCTCTTTCAAAACCCTTGATATCCTGAAAAGGTGTCAGCTGGCCACTCTGGACTTGCTCTAAAACTCTACTAAAGCCAAATACTTCCTTTGGAATTGGAACAGGTCTCTAAGAGCTTCTGAAAAAGGTAACAATCCAAAATTAAATTTTTGTAACAAAACTGATGCAAGCATGAAAATAAAACCAGTGTCTCAGACGAGATTCCTGTTAAGATCATTTGTCCATCAACTATTTTTTCTTTTTTAAATTGGTTTCCTGTATCCAGTTATATCTGCCCTGAACATGAAACACTACACTAAAGAATCTGGTCAGTTCTTTGTGAAAGTTTTAGAAGGAAAATGAGGTGAAAATCCATGTTCAAGCTAGTGTTGGATTTTTATATTCATCAGAACACAGGGTGTTAAAACTCTCATCCATCAAGTCATCATAGGTCTCAGATTCCTAAAAGTTTCATTCCCTTATACATCATATAAAAAATTTTGCAATATCCACTAAATTATTTGTTCAAGAAGAATTTAAGATACTGTCAAGGCTGGCATAATACCAACATCCTCTGTGGGAATTAACAGAAGTGCGCATGCATAAAATAAAGAAGTTACATTTACCTATAATCAAGAGTCCTGAGATGAACTTTCTCAAAGGAAGTATGAACATACTGAGAGAATTGCCACAATTGCAAGACAAAAACGGCTTTGCTTGATGAGTAAAATGTTAACCCGAATCATTAGATCAGCACACTCCTGCGCTGTTTCCAAGCCAAGAACACAGATGCAGTCAGTGAAAGCAGATGAGCCAACAGGCTCTGTAACATAACTCTTCTCAATCCATTACATGCAGAACGATAAAAATCACTAAAGTCATCTTTCCTGAGCTCTTTCCTGTCGCACTCTAACAATTACCAAAGGCTGAACTTTTGTCCATGCTTATTATCATTAACAACCTGCAGGTTATAGAACTCAGTGAAAACCACAGGCCTGTAACACTGTGGCCTACACTCCACTCAGTTCTAAATACAAGGCATTTGAAATTTTAAGCTAAAGTTAAAAAAGGCAAAGATTTCTGCTACAGGCAGTGCACTGTTCCATCAAGGTTCTTCCCTCCAAAAGGACTGACAAAACAATATGCAGTATATATGTTACTGTATGTTCTTACCTAAGAGACAGATACTCCTTGCTTTTCACACTTCAACTTGTTATGGACTGAGCCCAAGTAAAGAAAACTATTGGAATTTAAAAGATAAAACCCAAACCTTTTTGGATCCATGCATTCACTGAGATTCACCATCCTTGGACCCATGCCTCCCTTTTGGTTTTTCTCCCATCCAACAGCTTTTGGACAATCTGTTTGACATATGAAGATTAAAAAAAAAAAAAAAAAGAAAAACCAAAAGAAAGAATGAAAGCCTTAATATTACAGGATAGAAAAAAGAAATTTTGTTGGATTTAACACTGTTGGCAAAACACTAATTCTAAACTTTTAAGTAAATAATCTGTATCTTAACCACCTAGGTGCATGTTGCTACACAAGTGTTGCTGATTTATATCAACTGAAAACATTGATTCTCAGAGATGTGCTTTGCCCTCAGGTGTCCCATGTGCTGCTCTTGCCTGCTCAGCTTGCTTCAAACCTAAAAGAGACAGCATCATTCCCCATCAAGCCTCCAGATCTTTAATGTCAAGCTCAGTAAATTCATAAATCAGAACTGAGTAAATTTTGACAAGTTCAATCATTTCTTCATGTTCCTTAGACACTATCTCTGAATTCAGAGGAGAATTATATCTCCTAAATACATATTTAGGAAATATAACAATTCATAACAATGATATACATAAAGCATTCAGAACTTTTTGGATGAGGTACAGAAATGTTGTGATACTGTCCTTTAAATCTGAAATTATGTTTAAGCATTACAAATGTATTGCTCTAAAATACATCTGGATATGTCACTATGGGATGGAAGAAAGAGTTTCACTCTGCTCCAGGCTTTTACCATTTTAGCACTATACAGAAAGTTTGCATCATATAAATGCACTATTATATGCAATTTTTTCTACCTGAGTAACTGTGTACAAATTTAACAAGAAAAAACTGATTGCCTGGGCTTTTTGTATTTCATATGATACCAGGAGAACTTTTCTTGTTTTTAAATTAGAAACACAATTAAGGTAGGAAAAAAATTAAAAGAGAATACCCTCTCTTTTTTGTTTGTTGAAGACGGAACCATTTCCTTTATAGACATTTGACAGAAATTCAAACAATTTAAAATCCCTCTGAAATACCTTAGTAGAAGCAATGACTTAGTATTATTACTTTATTTTTCTATCTCTGCAGTGATTGAGCAAGGAGAAACTAAAATAGGAATTTTTTTAAACTGGATTACCTGGGCCAAGGGGTTTCTCTGGAAGTTCTATTTCAAAGATAATGCTGTGTGTTATGTCCCTCACCCCTTGCATGGTCCTGTCTCTGAAGCACAGCACTTCAACCGTCTGGAGAATGTTGCCCCTGCCATTAATAAAAAAAGATAATAGAGACAGACGTGCAACTTCTTCAATAGAAGAGGGACTTCTTTTAAACACCATTTCATAAAGATTTAGTGCCTTGTGGATTCTCAGGAAGGCTTTTTCTCAAGCATAGAAATAGAACAGAAATAGAAACAACTCCTTAGCACATGAAAATAACCAGTTTGTTGTGAACAGTTGTACGTAATGACACTGTCAGACTGTCCTCTCTCATATATACAGTGCTACTGGACAAACTGTATATTTAGAGGAATAAAAAGCAGGGAATCACTAGAGCACATCTCAGGTGCCATGATGGACTTTGCTGTGTCACAAGCAAGATCGTCTTAGTTCTCAGTATGGTATCATTTTTCCTCCTTATGATTCAAACCCCCAAATCAAACAGTTAGAACTTGAGTGCCTAAAACCTCCTGAATCCCAAAAATGTGCAAAGCTCTTGGCTCTTACACATCCTTGTACGCTGGTAGCCCAGAAAACACACCCAACCCAGCATCTCTTCTCCTGAGTGCTTTGGAATAAAATGTGACAGTCAAAACTATGGAAGTGCAGTCTAATTACAATTTTGTTACAGCAACACAAATTTATTTCATACTTTAAATTATACTTCTTTTCCAAAACCTGGTTTAAATTATACTTTTTTCTCCCAAAAACCAGAGTGTAAAACTGTCCTGTCTCCCATCTTCTGCCCAATAAAAAAATACAAGATGGTATACTATAAGAAAACCTAAGAATATATGATTTTCAAAACTGAGGTCTACTATTATTTGACACTAATAAATGATATAAACTCATAGACTACTTTAAACAATATTTGAGTCAGCTAGAGGGTATTGCCAGGGTTTGAAGCATATATTTCCAGGCACATGCATTCATGTGAGGATTAGGATTAATAGGAACTTGTGGCTCACAGAAGCAAAAACCAGATTAATACATAAAATCAGAATCACTCAAGGTGAGGCATGTTGAGGGTAAAAGCAAAATCTCAGATGGGTGATACAAGTAAAGTGCCATGGGGAGAAAAATACCTAATTTGGTATCAACCAATAAATTAGCTTTGTGTGAAAGAATAAAATAGATACCAATTGTGGGCTGCCAGGATCAGGAAATTTCTCAGTGGCCATCCTGGATAGTGGGATAAATTACATGGATCATAAACTCCAACTGTCACCTGCAAATAAAATTGATCTGCATGAGAAGTCATCTATTCACACATATATTAATTCAGTTCACAGTAAAAGTTATCTGGCATTTTTAATTTAAAACATTTCACTTTAAACATTTACAAGTTATCTGGACAGGGAAGGCCTACACATATATTTTGCATATTTACAAGTATTTAATATACGGTTACACTAGATTTCAGTCAAGCATTTCCCACAGCTTTGACATTTATTTAGTTTGGCCTCTTTATGGACATTCAATGTTCACTCCAGTAAATGAACCTTCATTACTTTCCTTAAAAACATCATTACAAGAGTAAAGCCCATCAACTGAAGCCTTGCTTTCAAAACAAAATTCTACACTGACTTTGGAATGATCAAAAAATGAAGGGACACAGGCCAGCAAGACAACAAATCAAAGGAAAACCAGCATAAAAATCACTTGTACAGCCAACCTTCAAGATGGTACCACTGTGCCCAGCTCAGTACTATAGACAATTTTCAAACCATTTGAAAATTAAACATTTATAGTTTATAAAAAGCTGTAAAATTCTCATTACCTTTCCCCCTTGGTCTTTAAAGAAAGTATCCCACTTTTTCAATAGAGATATCACCACGGAATTGTCATGATACTTGATTAAAAAATAAGGCAGAGCTGTAACCCCCTCTTTCTGGCAAAGATCATCATATGCTTCCTGAAGTGCTTGAATCTAAAAGCAAAAAGACAACTGTAACCAACAGTTTTAACCACAGTAACAGAGATAAAAAAATTAAGTTGCTAAAACAGCATTTGTCAATGTAAACTTAAACAGGAACATTATTATCATTGCCACAAAGCGATCTACCAATAAGAATTAAACCAAGATAAAAATCTCATCCCGATAGTCACAGTAGCTTTCTAAGAAAGTAAATCTGTCCCTTTCTTATTAGGAAAGGAACAGCCTTAATTTATTTCGCTAGCTGCATTTTCAGTGTTTAGCTAAAACTCTGTCTTTGGATCATGACCATTAGGTATTTTTACACTATTTACCACTAGAGAACTAAGAAAGGTCTTCCAAGAAGGGAAGTAAGCATTTTTCACTGAAAAAAACCAAAACTGTTTCTCATTGATTGCTATCTCATTAAAAAGCCATTCAAGGTTTTGCATTAACTTCTGTCAAAGCAAAAAGGCACATGTGGGCATGTTGATTTTTTTGGTTCTTTTACACCGTAGTATGAAAGAAACTCAAAATTGTTATCTTTTCTCCTTAAAAGAAAATATATTCCCCACTAACTCCTTTTCCTTATCCAATCATGTATTATTAACAATTTTGTAATTTTAATGATTTGGCTCTGCCAGGGAATGCCCTTTTAAAAAAGTTTCTTTTACAATGGGTTTCAAACACATAGCTTTAAATTCATTAAGCTGTATATAAAAAAAACTAACATAACTGCCACTTTAAGAAGTGTTTGCCACATCATTTGCTTCATTGCCTGAATCATTATTGCCTCATGTAAATGAATAAAAGTGAAGTAATTTTAAGCTGAGAGATTTTATACAGTAATAAAAAAAGAGGTAAACAAAACACCGACCTCGAAATAAGTGAAGATTTTAAAAGCAATTAGGTTCTCAAATTAATTCAGTATGTGCTAACAAAAAATACTAAGTTTTGCAGCTCACAAAATTTCTTAGTCCTACAGACTTCATAACATTTAGCATTTTGAATACCTGATTTAATGAGAACCTCTCACCAAGACACACTGGCTTCTGAATTATATGTATTCCATTGGGGAAGCAGAGAGCAGGGTAACAAAACCAGTAATAGAAGTGATACTTTTTTAAATCCTAGGAAAAAAAAAGTAAAATTAGATAATAAAAATACACATAAAACTAAGTGATGGTTTAACTATAATTGATGGTTGGTGATACTAATCATAGGGAGCACAGTCCTCTTTACCTCACAAGGCACTGAGTCATGACTTTAGAAAACCACAAAAAATACTAGAAAACTTCCCTTCTCTGTATACATTTTTATTTAAGATTTAAACAGATAATGTGTATACAATCCTTCAGTTTTTATTAACTGGAGCATTTATTAAAACTTCCAATTTGTTAAACATGAAACAGTTGCTCCACCTTTAGTAATATGTATAAAGCCGTCAGGTAATCTTACAGGTTTGTAGAAACTACATGAGATGGCACCAGCATTTTTTAAAGAATACGTCCTAAAATATTTGATAGCTCTACATCAGAGTGGTTTATTAGGCTTTTTTAAAAAATGTTTTCAGACATATTTTCAGAGAGTGATCCTGGTGACATTGATATGGTAACAGTAATACAGCATTTCTCCTTAAAAAAACCCACTTCGTCATTTCCACTACAATGCTCTAAATATGAGATACAATATCTCTACTCACTGCAAATGTCAGCAGCAGGAACCTGTTCAAGAGCATGGGATTTTCAAGAGCGGCTCCAGATTTTATTGATTCCCATATCTGTCATTGATTGACAAGAAAGAAGAGAAAGGGCAGAAAAATAAAACACCAGAAGAGCATGAGAACAGCTGCAAAAGCTTTAATTCTTCAAGTTACCTTTAAAGTCTGGAAATTAACCCTCCCAGTAATACAGTGTGATCCTTTCCTAACTGATCTCATCCACACTATTATCTGTGCTAAAAGGATCTTAAAGGTAAGACACAGGACCACAAAAAAATTCAGTCTTGAGTGAAAATGTACATGAAAATTTTGCTACTCAATGGCAGCACGCAGACAATCAATTCAATTAAAGGCATCAAGGATTGGTCAAAGTGAAGTGCCTCAAACAGTAAAAGATTGCCTTAAGTTTGACTTTCACTTCTTACCAAGCCATGACATTAAATATTTCAGTCTTCTTGCTGTTTGGGAGCTTCTCCATCTCTTTGTCAGAGAGATACATTGCAGTAATCCAATGTTTATACCAAGCACTTGCTGGTTTCTGGATGTCAAGACAAATTGGCAACTCCTGTTAAGCTTAAAATGCAGCCTAGTAGAACACCGAATCAAGTTCTCAAAGTATAATTAGTTACTTTCCACTCTCTTGTCAAGAACAGTAAAAAGCAAACATCAAACTATTCCTACCAGAATAAGTTAGATCCTGAGGCTACTTATACGGGTATCTCCAGTACCTGGAGCAGAGCGTGTAAGGCACTTCAACTGGTAGAAAGGATTTGGAAATAACTGGTGATTTGATTTTTACACTTACCTCATTTGCTTCTTTTTCCAAAAGTGATTTCTTATCACAGGATTTGAAAGTCTCAAAAGTGTTGGTATTATACAATGTTCCAAAAGCAGGACAGCAACGAGCCGGTATCGAAGCGTTCCTGAATAAAAGGACAGCCCTGGGAATTGGATACACCTTTAACATGATCAGAGATAGTAGCAGTAGCTTCCCTATGATGTAAGCTTGCCCTGAAATTATCAAGTGACGAGGCACAGTAACACAAGTCAACAACACCTCTAATAAAACCAATTTTGTGATCATAAAGCTTTATAGAATTCCGACTGGTTACAAATACACCTCTCCATGATGACTTCAAAAACAGGTACGGCATCTGTATTGTCTGTAAGCAAGGTGACACTAAAACGTGGATTGAAGATTCAAAAATTCTGTTCAAATACAAGCTATCCATGACAAATGTGACTTTCACTCAGAAGAAAACATTTAGATTAAACTTAGACATCAGCATTGTATTCACATAAAGTTACTCAGTTAAAATTTTGTTTTAAATATGTCGCAAAGGAAGCCTAAAGCAGACAAAAGATTAAGTGGAAAAACTGCTGTTTGCAAATATAGGGGGATTTTTTGAGACAAATTAGGTAAAACCCTACAATATTCCCTTATTTGTAGATCTGATCAATTTCATGGACTCCTTTTTAACACTGTTCTCCCAAACTGATATGTTTCTGGCCAAGCTAAAATTTAAATACAGCAAATTTTTAAGTTACATCATAAATACACATGATGTAGTTTCCAAAAATTCTTAAAGCTAATAGGCACTTCTTCATGATCACCTAAATTGATTACATAAGGTACAGAAAATAACTATAATAGAAGGAATAATTAAAGGCTACATAAGTGGACCTTTCACAATTTTATTTTTGTCCTAACGGTTGGGAGCTCAAACATCATGGTACCATCCCTTTTTTCCTGACCTGAAATTCCTGTTCCCAATGTCACAGCTGTCTTCCAATTGCACTTTGCTGCATAAGCTTTCAGTATTGTACCTAAATGTTCTTGCATAAGAATTAATGGGATAATATCTCCTAGGAAATTAGCTCAAAATGCACAAAGCCTCACCAGGCTCCTAACACCCTCACCAATCAAGGCACACTGTGATTTACACCTCTGTAATCCACCACTTCAAGGCAAACAAAACACTACCTATAAAGACATCTTTCCTGTGTTAATTATACTAACTTAGGCATTTGCTGGAAATGAAAACCACGTTGAAAAAATATTTTGCCTCTCACCTTGTTTTTGCTCGGTACACTGAGCAGCTTTGCTTTACCTTTCACTTCGGGGTGAAGGCAAAACTACAAAATTCCACTGAGAAATGTGAAATATTTTGGAAAAGACTGCAGTGCAACACCAGGGATAGCAAAAGCTATTTTGAGATTCTGATTGCAATAATGAATCCTCAGTAAATAAAGATCTAAGGAAAAATTTGAAATCGGGTGACTGAAATAGCCTTCTTTACACAGAAAAAGGGAAGAAATGGGAAAAATGGTATTTTATAAACATATATACAAATATTGAGTGAACTAGAGACTCACCAGCATATTTAAACTTGGCCCTTCAGATGAATATACTACTTCAGACACAAGGAACTAGTGTTTGCAACTGAAAGCAGTCTTTCCACTGTTATAAAGTTCATGAAAAGGTATATTTATTCTCATGTAGTTTGTTCAAGTAATATTATGTGTAACTGTTATGCAAGGAAAGTGTCTTCATGCAGAAATTAAGGTAAATCACAGTATGTACTTACATATCAAAGGCACTAAACTCCAGCGTCAAGCGAGCTGGCAAACCCAAAGGATCACCTGGACAAAAAGCAGAAAGATGCTTCTTTTAAACTGAAATACATAGATGAATTAGCCTTTTTTTGTTAAACTAAATTATAAATTACCTACAGACACAAGAATTCACAGCTCACTGAGCCATATTCTCTAATGTTTCAGCCAAATGCCTAAAATATGTTACACAAATACTTAGAAGACTGTGACAGGAGAAACCTGAACTGCTAAGGAAGATGTTCAGTTTTCACCTACCATTGTAGTAGTATCCCTTGATAACTTTGGGGGTCTCATCCAGTCGGTATTCATTGAGTTTCTTCTGGGTTAGTTCGTGCCAGAATCCTGCATCCAGGGCACTACTGAAGGGAGCAAACTGCAGCTTTGAGATTCCAGGATCTACAGGATGGTGCACCTCACCACTGGCAGTGGCCATAATTTTAGCTGATGATTACTGTTAAACAGAATTCTGCAAAAGCAGATATGCTGGTAAGCATATACTCAATAGATCATATCACCTATGACTACTCACAGCTACTTTTTAATGTATTTTGTTTTGGATTAAAGTGAAAAAAGCCTGTGATTATCTAAGATAAGCATAAATGCTATAAAACAAGGATTTTATTACACATTAAAACTAAGATTTTAAAATACTAGTTTTAAAACTCCTCACAAAGACATGAACATAAGCTCGTATCTCTCTCACAGCACATCCATCTGCCAAACCAGCAACTGCTGTTTTCCAAGTCCAGAAGGAAGGTCAACAGCTATTGATTCCATTTTTGTTCCAATGCTTATCAAATCAACACCTGAACTCAAATAATCTTGAAATGATTCCTTCAACTAAACATCTTTTAAAGGCTATTTTTTAGCTTGCATAATGTAATCCTATGCAATGGCCTTTTGTTACTGATCCTTCACAATACCCCTGTTACCTTGACACATGAACCAATGGTAGGATTTTAAAGCAGGAAAGTCAAAATAAGGTTGCCAACACGGCTGTGTTCTCTGACACCAATCTGAACAGAAACTAGTTTTGCTGTACTGAAGCTTGGACTGAATGAACCGCTCTGAGTTTACTGTCCTGTGAAGTCACTTTTGCAAAGGAACTGAGCTTACAAGCTTTTCTTTCACTCTCTTTGGAACAGGGGGAAAGGAACGAGTGGTGGGTTTAATTTCTTAATAACTGCCAAATATCCAACTTTGAGTCAAAGGCAGTTATGCTTTTCCTTACACAACACTTCCTTAAACAGTCTTCAGTGTAATCCAGCTATGCTTTCTATGTTCAGCTTATCCAACTTAGCTTCTCCTTTTACTGTAACTGCTTTACTTGCTGCTGAGTTGTGGAATGTGGTTTTCTGGGAGTAGGTTCGAGGTTTTCCATATCTTTCATGGTGAAAGCTACACGTTTCAGCTCTGTCACGATGTCTTGCTGCAACTGGCATATTGCAAATACACCATTCCGTCTTCCCCCTCCACCACCTTTTTTTTACATTCCCTTAATTTTTAGCAGCAGCTGGAATTCATGGCAGTGTGAACTTTGATAGCTTATCCCTTTTTATTAACACCAAAAAAAATCAGTTCCTTGAAACTTTGCAAGTCCTAGAAATGTAAACATCACAACTAACTGCATGGAATTTTCTCACCATTTTTATAAACTTCTTTTTCTGTGAGTGTAAATAATATAAATTAGCAAACATTTAACTTTTACTACTACACATCTGTTAAGCCCTAAAAATTGTATTTATTTTTGCAACTGTATGTCACTCAAAGCTTGTCATAAGACAGGCAAACAATTACTTGTCATATAGACATTAGCAATAAGTCAGATTACAGGGTGCTTGATGCCAAGGCTTCCATAATAAAACTTTTATTCAAAGATTCAACGCTGCCTAGTCAACATGAATTCACTACGTTCCCTCGCCCCTTTTTTTTATCAAAACAACATCAAGTTGTCACTTTCCTTGCCAGACAAGCTCTATTGTAACTAAAAATTCTGCATTTCCTTCAAGCCTTTTTTCAACTTTTCAAACAGGTGAAGTTTTCATTTTGCTTTTCCCCCATTATTACATGACACACCCAAGACTAAAGTGTCCTGTCAAGAATTTTACATGACCAAGAAACCAGTGTCAGTACCTATATGTACATGAGTAACACACACTGAAAATACCACTCTAAAAGCATCCACTTGGAATGAATTTTAACACCCTCCATATTTTCTTTATTACAGCACCTAAAGAGTTATTGTGCAACTTAAGGAATACAAACATGGGACCTCACTATGTGATGCACATGCTAACTGAGGAGCACATGCAATCACCTCTGATGGACGGACTCTTGAAAATCTTATTTAATGTATTTCGATATAAACATTCACTTACATGCATTCTTAATGCAATATCAGCAAACCAAGGTAAATTTGTGCAACAAATTTTAGAAGACTGAAGATGAAATGTATACATTTGATGGAAGCTGCATGCAGAAATTCACACACAGCCTCTAAAGGTAAGAAGTGACTAGGAACATATAATAAATAAAGAGAAGTAGAAAAAATATATCCATAACTTTGTATGTGGAACAAACCCTGAGTTACAAAAGGGCCCAGTGGAAAATTGTGCTTGAAACGAAAAGGTTTACCAGTGTGCCTTAGATATCCTGCCAGTCATGGAATTTGGGAGCATTTAACCTGAAATACAGATGCACTATCACCAGTCTAAGTTCTAGCAATTGCTCTTAAACGTACAGACATTTAAAACTGATCTCATGAAGTGAAAACACAAGTGAAAAACACAGCAGGGCTTTTACTAATATTGGTCTTTCCTTTGACAGATATAATGAATCTCTTGTAACAGCCTGATTGGCAGTTTACCAGCATTACAAAACTATAATGACATTTTTAAGGTTTTAAACCAAATTCACACAGTCCCCTAACACGTGTAGGTTTTTCTACAGAACATTTTATTCAGCGGCCTGGAGGTGCGTGTACCAATGGTACCTGTGCAAAGAAGATTCCCTGAATTATTCTCTGAAGAGTAAAAAATTTTCAGAGAAGCTGCTTCTGGGCCCATGCCCGTTTTCAATCCCATTCTCGGGACAAAGAACTCTTCCCCGTGCCCAAGGCCATTATGGACACACAATGCCCATCTGTCCCGCCAACCCACCGACCGAGCCCGGCGGGCGCGGCCCCCGCCTCCCGGCCCCGCACCCGCCACGGCCCCGACCCCACGCACGGCGCGACTGCAGCCCCGCTCCCGCCCGGGGGCCGCCTGAGGCTCCGGGACACCCCGACCTGCAGGGGCCGGGAGCCTGAGGCGGGCGAGGGGCAGTGCGGGGGCAGTGCCGGGACCACGGGGGGCGGCGCGGGGGATCAGTGCCGGGCTCGGTGCCGGGATCACCGCCGGGCTCGGTGCCGGACCCGGTGCCGGACCCGGTGCCGGACCCGGTGCCGGACCCGCGCCCCTCTCCCCTCACCGCTCGCTCCGCACCTCCCGCATCGCCGCGCGGC
>JAWWES010000024.1:18242479-18259634 GCA_035583135.1 Lophotriccus pileatus | reverse complement strand
ATTGTCATGATCAAGAGGACAGACTTCTTGATAACTCTGACTCGCCCTTGGGTAAATATGTTCCAGCAATGTGCAACTGTAGCTGACTTAGTGTGCTGCCTTTTTATTTCCTCAGGGATCATCTAAATCACCATCCGTTTTGGCTATAATTGCTGCTACATATCACAATAGAAAAAAAAATCATAATGGCTGTGAATCTGTGCAATTGTTTGTGCAAGGCCGTGGGATTAAAGTGTATGTTTCAAAAGATGGTGCTCTGTACTCCAAAAGAATGTGTATTTTATTACTTTTGTGGGTGTTCCTCTTGCAGTGAAAAAGTTGTCTGAATTCTGGTATAAATTTTGTTGCTTTTATATTGTCTCTGCATTTTGCCTTTATTTCTCATAGATTTAAGTTCCCTAAATGCAGTTTTTCCTGCATGCAACTTGAAACCAAAGTCAATTAATCTCTGAACCTTGTACGATACATTGAAATGGACTGAATTGAAGTTTATTCCTTTAACACATTTTTCCAATTTATTAAAATGTAGGTATATTAGGGCTTCATTTAATACTGAATACTTTAAATACAGCTATTAACACTGAGGTGTTGACAGAAGATAACAATACTTGGAATTTTGTTAGAGTATTATATCCAGCATTTATCAGCATCATTCACACATTATCCAAAGTGCTGCACTGTTACTGTAAGTCTTGTCATATTCACTTTACAAAATAGGCACAGAGCGACTCTAAGTAGCTCAAGATCTTTAATTAAGAACATAGATTTAAGAATTTCTCCTCCTACCATTAAACTACCATTTTTTGCTTCTGATGTAATAAGGATATTACACAGAATATCCCTTCCACTTATCCCACCAAACTCTGGACAATAGTCAGTAGAAGGAGTCCAAGTGCAATCAGAACTTTGTTGTTAAGCTTACTAAGCAATTTCAGAAGCTTCAATTTTCAGAAGAAAACATTAAGTTGTGATGAAAACATCATCACAACAAAATGGAGGAAATTCTTTCTACTTGGAACCTTCAGGTTGCCTCTCTAATCATCCTTCCTAAAATGGATGGAATAGTCTTACATAAACTCACCACGACTTGCAGATGTGACTTCAGCTGTTGAAGTTACCTCGTTCTGGGATTTCTTCTAAAGCTGACACACTCTGCAGTGTTTGCTTAAAATGCTTCTCTCATGTAGAGAAGCATCTGTTGTTCCTAGCAGCAGAACAGGAATGAAAGCTTTACTGGTGTGCCACAAAAAACGTGCTATTGTGTCATGAGATACTTGGCTAACCCAGGGCCTGAGATCTAGCCTGCCTCAATTCTCCCCCTTGCTCCCAGTCTGTACACTCTGCCTTTATTTTGGTGTCATTGTTCTGTGAAGTTGCAAGCTCCCTGATAAAGTTGGCTCATATGATATGTGCCACTATGTACCGTGCTTTGAATTGATAGAGGGCAGATTTAAATCAGATATAAGGAAGAAATTCTTCCCTCTGAGGGTGGGGAGGCCCTGGCACAGGTTGCCCAGAGAAGCTGTGGCTGCCCCTGGATCCCTGGAAGTGTTCACGGCCAGGATGGACGGGGCTTGGAGCAACCTGGGCAAGTGGAAGGTGTCCCTGCCCGTGGCAGGGGCTTGAAACAAAGATGGTCTTTAGGATCCTTTTCAACCCAAACCATTCTATGCTGAGGGCCTGCGTGTTCTTCCTTTGGGAACTAATCTATGCTTGAGTCTGAACTTAGGAAGAGGGGATTGATTCCTGCTGTATAACAAGGCATGTCTGGTTCTGAGAATTAGTCAGTGCTTTGAAACAGTTAATGTGAGTGTTCAGAGTTGGTGGAATGAACCTCATCTGCAAACTCCTCTGTCAAGGCTGCCTCCCAGCTTTTCCACGTGAAGGTGGTTTTACAGATGTTTATCATTCAAAGGTTGGACTTGATGATCTCAGAGGTCTTTTCCAATTGGGTTGATTCTATGATTCTGTGATTTGAAGTTGTGGACAAAGGCTCTGAGCAACATCACGTAATGTAAAAGCCAGCCCAGATTTCAGTTGTAGCTTACACTTAGATGGTTTTTTGAGATCTCTTCAAACACCGAGTATTCTATTATTGTGAGTTTTTCCTGAAATATTTTACAGCATTTACAACAAGATTTATAAAACGCAATTAAATATAAAGGAAAGAAAAGGTAAACATACTTCATGTATAATCAACTGCAAACCTAGAAACAGCATCACACTGTTCTTGAAGAGATACTGACAGCATGGAAAGTCTTAGCAAAATTTCTAGGACATAAAAAACTATTTTTTTCAGCAAAGTCGGTGTACAGGTATAAATGGAACAAACATGATATCAAAGAGATACAGGAGGGTACAATGTGACTTGACATTTCAAAAAAAAGTTTATAATTTTTGGGAAAGCTATAAATAAATACGGTAGACTTTCTTAAACAGTTGAAAGTTCTTTCTTTGACTATGCAGAGTACCTCCACTTGCAAATTCCACTTCACAAGCAATGCATTCCCATGTTTAATGGAGTAAGTTAAAAGAGAAAAATATATTTGGCCAATCACAGAGGCATTATTCTATTTCTTCCTTTTCTGTAGCTGAATCATTTATAATCACTGAAGGTCTCTATTTATACCTCCAGTTTTGTTCTATGTGATGAAAGAGGCCATCTCAAATTGTAAATGGTTTACAACAGTCTAACAGTTTGGAGGTTGACCATGAATTTTTCAGATTCCTGATCTGAATTAGCTCTCTTCAAATGTGGTAAAATTGTTACATGCATATTTCCCACTTTTACTAACACTTGTTTATAAATTACAACTTTTTGGTGGTTTTCTTTGAGACTGGAAGATTATGTTTGTTTGACCCCTTGAGCTGCTTTTGAGCTCAAAAATTCAGAGCAGTATCAATGGATGTGAAGGATCTTTTTGAATGTCTTCTTGAAATTCTGGTTACAGAGAGGATACAGGAACGGATTTAAGGTGGAGTTCACATAGCCGAGCCATATCGTGACCATATGTAATTTTGAAAACTGTTCATGGTCATGGAACGCTATTACCATAAATGATACAAAATAGGGAATCCAGCACAGCATGAAGGCTGCCATTATGACCCCCAACTGTTTTGCGGCTTTCCTCTCCCTATTCCCACACAGTCCTTGAATGTTCCCTTTGGAATGGGTATGGACACTTCGCCAGGTTTTCCTCAGGTAAGTCAGTGCTCTGAGATCCCTGTTCTCAGTCTGTTCCTGAGCACCACAGGCTCTTTCTGAGGTAGGATTGGAGTTCTCTCTACATGGTACCACCTCAGGGAAAGTATGGTTGTCTGATGCAACACTTGAGTCACTGTCTTGTGAGCAAGGCTCCTTCTCGTTTGCGTTCTCTCTCATTGTACACATGTAGTTCTTTCCTGCTTTATCCAGGCCTCGCTCAGACTGGGCAGTGCTGAGAGGAAAACACCTCCATTTAAAGACTTTCCTATTACTCTTGCCATCAAATGCCTTTGAAGACTTGTCAGGATTACTGAAATGAAGCTCTGTCTCCACATTTCTGGGCTGTGGGGAGCTTTGCATGTCTTTGGGTGAGGTGTTCTCATCTAAGGTCTGCTTTTGGAGGCAAATATTTTGCTCGTCCTTCATCTTGCTATCCTGTATAAAGTTTTTGTCTGAGGAAGACCAGTATGATCCATTGATGAGCTCTCGGTGTTGGCAGTGTTTTCGAACAGCTCTGAATATTTTATAATAGAACCACAACATCAAGATAGAGGGGAGGTAGAAATTGACAATGGCTGTCAACACTTTGAACCAGGTGACCTCAGAGAATTCAGTTTCACACTTGTTTTTCTTTACTTTCCTTTCCCCATTATTAGCAAAAACGTGCCATCCTAGGATTGGAATGACCCACATGAAAGAGAGCACCCAGATCCCCAAAATCATGAGCGATGCTCTCATTTTTGTTCGGTACTTGAGATACTTCAGCGGTTGCTGCACTGATCGGTAACGGTCGATGCACAGTATGAAGAGGTTGAAAATGGAGGCAGTGCTGGCCACATAATCCATGGACAGCCAGAACAAACAGGCTGGTAAACCCAGAGGCCACATGGGACTTAGAAGATAGACAATATTCAGGGGCATAACAGCTGCACCAACTATAAGATCTGCAATAGATAAGCTGACAATGTATAAATTGCCAACTGTCTGCAGCTTCTTCTCCGTTTTCACAGTACAGAGTACTAATATATTCATGACAATAGTGATTAGTGAAATGCTTCCCAGGAACAGGCCTAGAAGAGCTGAGTGAGGGTTAGTTGAGTTCTCCGTTGTGTTTTTTGACATCTTTTTCATAGGCCCACAGAATGAAAATCAGGGCAGATGTCCAGGCCTTGGAAAGTCACTCTTGTTTTTCACTTCTGGATGAAAATGTGTTGGATTGCTTTGTGATTTTTATTTCCAGAACTAGGGAAAAGAAAAGAAACATGCTTAGTCACTGTAGTACTAAAATAAAATAATAAAGCTTACCTGTGCTTCAGCTTAGCACTGTCCCTTTTAGGGCTTTCCTAAGTAACGAATTTTTACAACATTTTACATGTAGGTTTCACAGATTTCACAGAATATTCCGAGTTTTAATTAAAGACATGTTCTATGAAAAGTACTGGAACAAGCTCCCCTAACCAATCCAAAATGGTTTACAGAGGTGTTTCGTAGGGCTTCATATATTTCTGACCCCAGAATCTGGAGAAGAAATTTCAGTCCCCACTGGCTTGATTCATTATATCTCATTAAATAGCTGATCACAAACCAGAACATAAACTACATACTGGCAAACCAATTTAAAGTGTGGTAGTAAAAGGCATATTAACATATTTTGTACTAAAAAGTTTAAACAAACCAGTGATTTACAATCTACATCTAACAGTTTGAGAATACAGCAGTTGGCAGCCAGTAGGCAATCATTCAAATTATAGGTAATGAGTAATGAGTCTAATCGTACACAATTTAGGCTTGCACAGATTTTAAACATTTAAAGATGCTATTCCTATTTCACATCAAGTGCAAAATAATAGGATTTTTTAGGATTAATAAGAATCTACTTCCCAACTTCTAACTTTATGCATTGATCTAAAATCCAAAAAATGATTAATAATATTTTAAGTCTTGGAGCATATGGTCAGTTGACCAAATTCTATCTTCAGGACATGGAAGAAAAATGTCTGTGAGGGTGATACACATTTTGTGCCATTTTATAGAGCTTGTCTGAGTTTACGTTCTGGTATATCTCTTAAATGAATGAGGAAAGAAACAGATTGTAAAGATACTAGCTCAAAGTTTTTACAGCACTAGCTCTGAGATAAATATGGGATTTCTCATCCTCATAGTTCTAAACAAGGTCTAAACAATACAATGAAATAGATTATTCAGTGATCAGTGTTTCATATTGAAATTCAGAATTTCATGCTAACTTTATCTTTCTTATTGCAGAAATCAGGTTTGAAGATAAAATATTTGTGTGCTTTCTTACAAAAGGTCAAGTTCCTTCTTCCTTAGGCTTTGCTTTCAAATGGCTGGTGTTGAGATGTGTCCTTGGAGGCAGGACACATAGGCAGAGGAAACAGGGAAACCATGGGGTGTGAGCTTGATAGCTGTGCTCTGGAATTTTGTATTCCGTATATTCCATACAGCCCTCAGGTTCTGTCACATACAGTTCCTCAGTGGCAGCCTGGCACAGCTGTCAGCAGATCAGAGGCCTCCAGCATCTCCTGTGTGAGAATGAGAACAAGAATTACTCCTTGGATTTTAAGCCAATATGTCTGGTGATGGAAGATGGTTATATCCCCCTCTGTCCTTTCCACAGCTAAACACTGTAACCTCCCCCTGGGTGTAAGAGTGCAGCACATGGTCAGGTCAAGGAGTTACATTAATTGCTTCAGGGACCCCATAAAGAAATGACTGATCTTCACATATTTTCATTTAAATTTATGGTAAAATAAAGGGAGAGAAGGCAACTTTAACTGCGTCTTCAACATGGAAAATAACAGGATAGAAAGTTATCTGGTTAGACAGCTCTCCTTCGTTATTTATGTACTGTATGTGGAATATATATGCATATGGGATTGGACTGGATGACCTTCAGAGATCCCTTCCAACCCTAACAATTCTGTGCTTTTGTGAACAAAATATACGGCAGAATTCAGTAAATTGTGATGACTGCTTCCCAAACTTTCTCCTTAGCACTGCTGTGATGAAATACGGTAGAATTTAGAAAGCATCTTGCAGAACTTGATCTGGAGTTGTGCTCCAAAGAAGGCATGAAGGTCAAGTTTTCAACTCACACTCCCCTTTTATTAATATATTTTTTATTAAATTACAAAGCTTGATTACTTTTCTGTAGCTTACAAGCTATTAGAATCCAAAAATTATGTCAGGAAAATGCTAAGAACAAGAAAAAATCAGGGTAATGCACTTGGTCTTTAAAAAATGCACATGCTAAGTGGTACTTCCTGTTTATAATAATTCTGTCTTATAATGTAATTTTCATCACAATATCATTTGAACGATTCATAGTCCCTCATGGATCTTATCCTCTCAGCTTTTTAGAGAGCTGATTATGTACTAATAAATTTTAAAGTGAAATGGAGAAACAGGTTGAAGTGATCTGGCAAACATCATACATCTAAACCAGCCATTGTCCTGACTACTTACTGTTTTTTTCTGTTTAGACTTTTTTTGATCTGTATTCCTTCAGACACTCTAGACAAACAATGTAGACTTTGAAATTAGGGGTTTTTTAAACTTCCACAGTAACACTGTATTTTCCCTGATGAACAATTTGTGGATTTCACATATGACTTTTTACAACTCTGACTTTGGGAGTATTCTCCCACCAAAGACAGTACTTTAAGGATCTGAGTGATTTATGTTTTGGAGTATGTTGATGAGAAAAGAAGCCACTAAAGACATAACTGGAGAAGGGCCTCCATACCTTTGTCATCAAAGTTATATACCCAGCACATACTTCCGAACCCTTTAGTTTAATTTGAAGTCAAACCGCACCTCTGAATCCATTCAAAAGCTGTACCAAGGGATTGAATTGGGAACAAAATGCATAGAGTAGGGCAGAAATTCAATGTTGCCTTTGTATGATCTAGTCCTTGCAGCTGTCTCTTTGCATGTCCTAATGTGCTGCTGCTGTTTCTGCCTTCGATTTTTCAGATCGTGCAAAATTCTCCTGAAAGTCTGGTAGGCATTTAGCAGCATATCAGACATACCATTGTCCCACACTCGTGTGTGTACAGGAAAAATAATCTGGTGTCTTTCTTGAGTCTTCTGGGGGTCAAAGAAGGCTTCCAACGCAGGAGACAGTACGTCTTGCATCCATCAGTGTCCATGCTCTTTCAGCAAGGAGTTAGTTCCAGAGGACCCACATCTCCCTTTTCTACACAGACCAACAGAACAGTGCAAGAGAAATGAGTCAGGTTCCCCTCAGAAGTGAAGGTGACTGCACACAAAATAGCATGTAGAGAAGTTCCTTTTATTTGCAGAAATGTTATGTTACTACTCAGTGCCCTCCAATGCCACGCTGTATTCAGGGCCTTCTCCCTCTCTTTCCCATTAAGCTTACATTCAACTGCTACATTTGCCACTCTTTGTTGGAATTAGGACATTTTGCCACACAATCTGTCCAATGGAAAATAATTAGAAAGCAATAAGCCTTTTTCCATACTGTGAAATTCACCAGTCACCTCTTCTGTGCTCTAAGGAAGATTGCAATCTACAAACTTCCTTCTTAAACTGTCTCCCATCACCATTAATAGTGATGGTACCACATAGCAGCAGCAGCAGTTCGCCATGGTGGCAGCCCTGTGACTTGCAGTAGCAGTTCTTTGCTCTTCCTTGAGGCGCACACACCATTTTTCGCAGTGACTGTAAGCTGGTTGTGGTATATGTACCCCTGTTCAGGAGCTACTAGTGTAATTCTTTATCAGTAACTCAGTTCCCAGCAGAGGAACAGTAATGATACTCAATAAATGGGTTTTAATGTTTGAAGAATTTAACTCTAGTTACACCAAGACAAAATTCACTAATACTAAATGGATTTGAAAGAAAACAGTCAGTCTAAGGTCTTGGATTGCTTTGTTGGAATTTCTGAACCCTGACCTCACCATGAAATGCTTCTCTAATTTTTACAGTCTGTGAAGAGCTTTTTCTACGTGAAAAACCAGCAATCATGATTTGTCATTGTATCACCGTTACAAGGAACAAGAATCTACTGGGAGATGCTAAGTGGAAGCCTCACTGACTCATTAGTGCAGGTGCAATCTATTAAGCCCTGACTAAGTGGGAGTAAGTTTCTAGAAACAGATGCCAGCATATCTCTTATGGATGAGTTTTTAAGAAACTACAGCTCCAAAGGAAAGGGCTGGGCTAGAGCAGAATTCTTGTTCATCAGACTAAGTTCAAGTTAGAAGCTAAAATTTGATTTCAGGTGACCTGTCCTCGTGTTATCCTCAAGAAACCTATTTGTTTCTAGTGATTTGTTTTAATTATTCTTTAGATGTTGAAAGTTGTAAGATGCTACAGGATTGATTAATTTCCCTCTCAAAGACTCATTTATTTCTCTGTAAGGAAACATTCCCTATTCAATGCCTGCCAATATTCAAGGAATATTTTTGATAAAAAGTAAATGGAAAACCGGCCTGCTGTTCCCACTGTCTCAGTCCAGGAAGGACAGAAGTTTGTTATTTTGGTTTTTGGTTGGGTTTTTTTTATTATTTTTGTCGTCAGAAGAGTGTCTTCCACTATCAAAGGAAAGACTGAATTCCATCTGTCCTTGAGTTGTCTCTCCTAGGTAGTCTGAAATGAAAAGATACGTAGTCTGAAGCTTTAGTGTTTGGCCAGTCAAATTTTGTCAATCCTGCTGGATTGTCCTCCCCGCAGATACCTATTTTAAAGGACAGTGAGAGTTATAAATAAATCTCTTACTATGTGAACAGACAAGCCAGTCTGACTTATAAATACTTTTATTCCTTGTTTTTGTTATGGCTCTTCCTTTGTGTGGAAAAACTCGTTAACAACAGATTTGGACATCTGACTGTCTAATTTTGCATTAAGTTGCATGCACTTGGTGGCAGAGAATTTTCAGTCCTTCTTGAAGTAAATGCTGTCTTGGGGAATAAATGAGGCCAGAACTAATGTAGCAGATGTGCTGAAATCTACTTTACCGACTAGACTGCAGAGAAAATTGCTGAGTTGTTGGATTTGAGATCTACATATTGATTTAGGAACTGGATGCCCCGCAAAATGATGCAGGCCCTCAGTGTGCCAGTGGTGATTGGGAAAGGTATTCTTCCTGGGCAGGGGAAGGGCAAGCATGCTGCTTCTGAAGCCTTCTCCACGCTTTGACTTCCAAGGAGACCCAATGGTCCAATGCTATAATTGCTGCACTTTTTATCCCTCCGGATTCTGTCACTTGTCTGAAAAATATTTTCAATAGGCTGTATAGATTCAGAGCAAGAACAAAGCAGCATAGAAGGAACAGCGTGGTTACATCCACACTCATAAGACATTTATTCAGTTTTCTCTAGGAATACACATTACAAATGATTTTAAAATACTTTAGCTGAAGGCTCCTTGAATTAATTTATCCAGCTGTTCTGAGTGTGCAGTACACTGGGAATGGTCCTTTCATGCCTAGAGCAGCAAACAGAGGACTGCTTAACTCAGTGTTACAAAAGGGCTAGAACAAAGTCAGCATGTCTGCCCTTCTGCACAGGAGCTATGGAACGTGGTTGTGGTCTGTTCTGTGATATTAAATTTATCCTTATTTCTCGAACTTGGATGGTCATGTTCTAAGCATAACAAGCTGACCTTGTGGACAACAAAAAGGTGGAATGCAGAGCCTATTGTGAAGGAAACTTGACGTTTCTGAATAACTTTATCACGTCTTTCAAGGAGAAAAAAGTATTTATTATTATAAAAGTATGATACACTGAATTTGTAACTGGCTTATGTAGAGCTATTTTCTTTTCAGTCCAGTGATTCTACTATGCTATCACTATTTTTTTTTAATTGGTATATTTGGATATTAGGGTACACGCTGTAAGGATTGCAGGCAAATCCTGCTTTTATTTAATTGAGGAAATATTACATTGAGGTTTTTAAAATAAAGCGTAATTCAAAGAGCAAGAAAACATTTGTGCTGGCTGAAAATTTAGAAAATATAAGTGGAAGTCCAGCTTCAGGCTTGCATATGATGCTTGACTTGATTATGCTTGATATTTTCAGGCTTTAGCTTTTATAGAATCATAGCAGTTGCTTCCAAAGCCTCACGCATTAATCAGATAGCAGACTGCATACTGCTCTCAACACAGATTTTGCTGATTGCTTTGGCTTTTATTTGGGTGAGGGGTTTATTTGCTGCAGTAGGAATGAAACTGGTTAGTTTTAGCTATCTACCAGCAAAAACTGTAGACCTCCAGACCCTTCTGAAAGTTTCAGCGTGAAGAACACAAATCAGTATGGCCATGCTACCCTTACTTGCATGCGTGGGTCCCAAGGCCTGAGAACTTTGTGAGGAAATTGAGTACTTGAATCTGAGGCACCACTGAGCTCAAATCTTGGTTAAGATGCTGACTTGTGAAAATACTGGTCTCTTTCAGAAATAACCATCTCCTCTAGTGTGCTGACCCTCCCCCTACCTCCCTCTTACTGGTGTACTGTTCACTGCATTGGATTAAGAATACTGTACTGTATCCCATCTTTAATCATCTCTCTGCTTTGCACTCTGATATCCTTGGGTGACCACTAAGGGTATGTGATATTGTTGGATTTCAGGGGAATGGGGAGCAGGGAAGGAAAAACAGCTTTTAATTTTGTGCAGTGAGAACAACCATGCTCATTTTACCACTGTCTCAGTTAAACGAGACAGAAATGTCTGCTAAGGAGGGCGGGATATGAGAAAAAAACAAGCTTCTCCCTCTGAGTAATCATAACTTTGAAATTAAGAGGGTCCAGTCAAAAAGGTGGGGAAAAGAAAATAACAGCTCTTTACTAAAAAATATAGGTAACAGAACAAAAACCCCTAAAACTGGTCTTGGTTCTGCCAATCACAGTTTTTTCCCTGTGAATACATATGCGAGGTACTTTCTAGCAGGTCAGATCCCTGCCCATAGGATATCGGTACTGCCCTCACTCTCATTGACTCCCTTTTTCTCTCTCCTTCAGCTCTTGCACTCAGGCTGCTAGAGCACAGGTGGGTTTCCTAGCCCACCGCCTCATGTCTTCTCCGTGGTCATCTAGGAAGTGCCACAGCTTGGTTTGTGAGGTCTGTTTGCTCTCTGTAGCTGGGAGGCGTCTGCTGTCACATGGAAACTGTCTTCCTCAATCTTCTCTCAGTTTTTTCTGTTCCTCCTTCACCTGTGTAGTTAGTGTCTTGAGGCCCTCAGTCAGTGTCTCTGTGCTGCAGATACGGGCCTGTAGCAGGCCAGTCATGCTGTCGTGCATCCCAAGTTTATTTATTGTAGAGCTCACTGGCTCTCTGGTTTCCCCAGCCTGCAGTGATGTCAGGTAACTGGCATATATGGGTGGCCCCATGCGTGTGAGGCTCCACCACATCTGTGGTGTGCAGCTAACTCTGTCAGGGTCATTGATGGGTTGCCCTTCCCTTCCAAAAAGTACCTCTAACAGTGCCAGTTCCCTCAGGCATAGGATCCCCTCCTCTACTGTCTTCCAGCCCTTTGAATAACGGTGCTCCTGCAAGGGTTCTCTGTAAAGGAATCTCTCCCTCACGCCGGTCAGAAGTCATGTCCGGAGAGAAAGGACTTGGATTCTCTCACGAACACCTCCTCAGTACCCCCATCCTGGGCAACCGATTTCAAGAACCTTGCTTCATTGCCATCAAGGTTTATGGCATCATCCGTAGAGTCCAAACTTGGATCATCCAGGTCAGAATGGGCTCGTCCAAGTGATGAATAGCGTTCGCCCATAAACTGTGGAGGCTGTTATACGACAAGGACTCCCTGATGATCTCTGGCTCTGGGCCTGACACCTGTGAGGGTGCTCCCTCCCCGCCATCATCATCTGGGCAAACCGATTTGGTCTTATATTTCCTTCTTCGGATAGGGGCAACCTCCACTGGCTTGGTCTGATCTTTTGGTCTGGCCATATCCTGAGTCACCATGATATCAGGCATTTTACCCGTCTTTTTCTTGTCCCATGCTGCACAGAACTGCTGCACCACACCGAGCAGCTCCTGGTAGGCAGTGGCCAAAACTCCACATGCAACTATGAGCTGCCTCCCCAAGGGTCTACCACGACCTCTCTCCCTCATGGATTTAATTATTTTCATGGGGTTTAGGAGTTGTTCAAGGACAAACTTCCACGCTGTTGGAGCAGAACAATTTTCTAAGAATTTACCCATATCCTCTCATAACCCATGCCACTTGAGGTTTCCCACCCCTGGGGTGGGCTTCTGGATGCATTCTTGACGACTCCTGGCCCTGGCTTCATATATTAAGTATGCCATATTGGCACAAACTTGCACACAAAGCCCAAAGAGGAAGACATCTCTGACATCTAAAGAGAATTTAAACTTCCCAGAAGCATTTGTAGTGGACCCAAAGGGGAAGTGGATGAAGGGCTGGGAAAACATACCTCCCTGTGTTTCTCCACAAGGATGGGTGCCATCATCCTGAAATCCCCAGAGAAAACAGCTTAGGCTAGAGCAGGAGTGCAGCCTTGAGGACATTTCTCAGGGGTAATTTACAAATACTGTAATAACAATAATATGAAACGTTGCTATTAAAACAAAAAAATAAATTAAAAACCAAACCCCAAAACAACTGTGTAGGCAGTTCTGTTTGTGATACTCTAGCAGTGTGCTTTTGCTGATCTTATACTCTTTCCACTTCAAAATAGCATGTTGTGCTGTTCATGGAGGGGATTCAGCCCCAGAGTTTGACAGGTACTTCCATGGCGTGGCTCGGTGTTCAGTCACTTCGCAGATTAATTGAGATATCGTGTTATACACAGTTTATGAATGCACATCACAGCAAGGGAACTAGACAAACTACAACAACCTGTCAAAAGCAAATTATTTCTGTAAAATATGGAAGCTTACGGTACAAATGGAGCTTTGGTACAAATGCAGCTTCACATTCAAGCAATGCAAAGTTTGAGGAGTTTATTATTTCAGTTGTGCCTACACAGGGATGCTGATTTGAAATCGTTTGACATGAGGAGCCTGATTTTCTACCTGCTTATGACTTGTCTATATGGACAAACATCTTGTAAAGGAAACATTCTGAAACAAACCTAATCCAACCCAGATATTTAACTTCAGCTCAATCTAACTTTGCATCCTTCCATCCAGTCTTCTGTTTCTGTTCTTGGGCACTGCCAAACACAAGAATTCAGTTTCCAAACTCAGACTCACTGTAAGGGCCAGTTCTTGAGCAAAGAGTGATCAGAGAAATACTCCTCTGGAAGTTCTTGCTCTCATTAGTAGTAATCAGAACACCATCAAAGTTCTTTACCCTGAGATAAGGGAAAACTTCATTCTGGTTTTGATATCTGCTATGTGTTCCTGTGTCTCTGTGGTTTGAATTTTATTTTTTTTTTAAATCAAGCTGATTATTTAATCTCCCACAATGACAAGAAATACAACTTTTGCTGTATGGTTCCTATATGATGCTGAGCCTATGTGAACCTGGAAGTATATTCTAGGTACTCTTTACTGTATTCAAAAACCCACCACTAAACCCAAGAAAGTGATGCTCAGAAGGCACATTCTGGGAGCAGCAGTAATGTGTCAGAAGTGGAAACTGAATCCAAAGTACAGACGTGTTAGTCTTAGGGAGTGTCCACATAACTAACAATATGCAATACACAGAAAAATATCAAATATTTGCTCAAAAAGGAGAGGTATCTTTACTATGTAGAGGTACCCAAGAAGTAAAGCTTAATGTGCATCTAAAATGCTTTCCTGTGTAGAGAAATCCTTGTGTGAGCAGAAAATACTGGCAATAGTATCATTTGATTAAATGAGTGTGCATGTCCTAATTAATTTGCATAGGTGAACATACAATTTAGTGCTAAGCAATACTTCCCTCTAAATATGAAGAGGCCATGCCAAGACAGGGAGCTAAACATCCAAACCAAATTCAGTCCTGCAAAGTTCAACTTGTATTGCGTGGTTTGGAGCTGAAACACTCTCCTAAAACCTATCTAACTGGTCAAAGGCTAGTAGTGAAGGGGAAAGGTATGTCTAGTAATATTTTCTTCTTCAAAGACTGGTTACCAATTGTGACATTCACTGTTACTATGGGTATGCTCTTATCCATAAACAGTTTGTCATTACTATTCCCAGAATTCACATGCTGTTTAAGTCCCTTCAGAATTGTTTATCCTTGGTGTATTTATGGCACTAATTTCTTTGCATGTCATCTCTTTCTTATCTTTCTTCTCTTTAGCCTAAGTGAACTACAGAGTTATGCAGGCTTACACCAGAGCTACTAATCCATGACATTGTTCTGGGTTCTTAATATTTTTTTAGGCTGAGAATTGATTGTTTGAGAGCATTATTTTCCATCCATAATGAAGAACAGAGCATCTCTGTCTTTGATATCTCTGCACTGGGGTTTGTGCTCCAAATCATGTTCTGTTTATCTGAATTTTCATTGTTCCAACGCTGCTGCATATTCAACTGTGTTGTGTAACTCCTGGACACATAAATCAGTAGTTGAAAACTACCTTTTACATGGAAAGCAAAGGAAGAATATGAGCAAGTGTATTTTCCTGTGCATTTCAATACATCCTGCTGTGTGCCAAAGCTCTCATGGTCTCCTTTTTCAGTCCTGTGCTTCAGGTCCCCTGACCTTTACCAGATCTTTCCTGATATTCCCTCAGGCCTTTCTTCTAGCTGGAGGAGAACTTAAAAGCTTGCCTGTATGATTCATATAAGAGCTACAGGAATAGTATCAGGAAAGTTATTAAACATCCCATGACATTCAGTTACTGACAGAACTTTGGCTAGGGAAACACAATGTATTATTTGAGAAGTAAAAAAAAAAGTCTGGATGCAGTTCATAATCCAGAAAGGCTTAATTTACAGGAATACAGTTGCAGGCACGTAGCTTCTCAGCAGAACCAGTGAATGCAGTAACTTCTATGCTGTTTGTTTAGGAACCCTCTGAAAACAACTTAGGAAATGGAAAAAATAAAGAAAAAAACCCTGCAGCTACTTAACTGAAAAGAGGAGGGTGGGAAAGCCCACAAACGGAACAGTGAATTCCAGAAGCAGCATATAAAAAAGAAAGCTATGAAGTTACATTGAATATTATAATCAACTTGAATTTCTTCTTATTCATGTATCACAGTAGATCCATGTCCTTTGAATCAGTGAATAATGAACATCCAAAAAGCATTCAACAAGCAGTCTAAAAATCTCATCTAACCTGGTAGCAGCCAATATCTGGCTATGTGCAGATATGTTATTGCTTTTTCTCTTATATATAAGAGTTTAAAATGAAACCTGTCTGGAGAATCCTCAGAGAAATTGTTTCGTTTTAGCCACTTGAGAGCTTATGTGTTTATTTAATTACTTAAGACTTGTTGATGAATGTCTATCAATGACAGCTTTAATCCATGATGTGGAATACCTGGAGCAGAGGGTGTTTTTATATTCATTGTAGAGTAGTAGAGTCAGTATTAGTAGGCAGAGATCTTGATATCATGTTTTAACTTCCAATAGTGCCTTCTAAACCAGGATAGTTTGAAAGTGTAGCTTCAGTATCTTTCAAGTGCTGGATGTATGAAGTGAGACTTGGAAATTTATTGGATGTCTGGGTGTTTCTGTTTTATGCTGGTGTCCTGTCTGATCCCAACCCCCCAGCTTTGTAATGCTGCTGTCTTCTGATGGCTGAGCTTTATTTTTATATATTAATACTGAACCTTCCTAAGTTTACATTGTTGGTGATATATGCCTGTATATTTAGCAGTATAACTATTTAATTAAACATTTTTCTAGGTACCGTTGTACTATGATGTGTATTTACCTTTTTTTATTTTTTTTATGTTTTTGCCTTAACCTGAAATTATCAAGAGATAGATAAATACTTTTTTCACTCTGGCTGGCATTTTTTAACAACTCTCTGTAAAAATGGGCCTGTATTTCATGAGCATTAAACCCAAAGAACTAACAGAAGATGGACACATTCCAAAGAATATTTTGGCCTTCAAAATGTAATAACAACAATATTGTTATTGTTAATATATGTAATATATGTTAATATATGTCTTTCATCATATTGTTAATATATGTCATCCCATCATAGAAGCTCAGACTTCTATGACACACTTCTTCCAGTGGCTCACCTTAAGTCGTACTAAATGTCGTTTTTTCCATGACAAAAAAAAATCTTATTCCTTTGGTATTATCTCCCATATATGGATTATTTTTGCCCAGAGACAGGGAAGAAAACCCCATCATGACTGAAATCCTAAAGCTCCAGATATGGTATTAATTTTCCCTGCTCATGTAAACATTATCTGTATCATCTACTTTGACATCAATATGATCTCTCAGCAAAACAGTATTTAAATTTTCTTTGCCTTAAGTGGTGCTGTGCTGGAGAAGTCTTATCTTCTTTACTCCATTACTTGTATGTAAAAAGAGACTTTTGTAGTTGATAGACCTATGTAATAACTGCTATAATAGATGGAAAGTCCTTTGCGCTTTGATGTAGTAAACAAAACTATGAGCTGTAAATTCTCTTATAAACGAGAGGAATTTCCCAGTAATGTGGGTCCTTTAAAGCTGAGTGGCCTTTGTGTGCCTTTTCACTGAGGATCTATTCTGTTATTGGAATCCATTATTCCAGCTCTCTAAAACAAGATGTCTTTCATACAGGGATAGCAAAAATTCTTTACAATTTTTTCAATTCTACCTTTTGCTACTACTACTTACTTCAACACTTAATGAACTGTAAAACTAGCTGGCTTTAATCCCTCTGCATCAAAAATGCAGTCAGCTTTTAAAAATGTAATTCCACCTGTCATTCAAATATAAAAATCTGTTTCTTTCCACGTGACTTGGTGTCCTAGTTAGAACAGCTGGGACCAATTCATCACTGGATGGGTGTAACCCAAACCTGTGTATTCTATAGCCTT
>JAWWES010000024.1:18228872-18242379 GCA_035583135.1 Lophotriccus pileatus | reverse complement strand
ATAATTTTTATTGTATACTAATAAATATTTCTTTATTATACTTTGATTATTTTGAGTATCTCTAATAATCTATAACATTTCAGAAATTCTAAACTGTCAGTCTAAGCTGGGCTGACCCACTGCAGAGATAGTTGCAAATGAAGAATTTTGCTTCCCCTCTCTCTGTTTCTGCTGGATGCATTTATTTTTGTCAGATAATCTAGAATGGAATAAGGAGAAAAATGTGCCTTTTTTTCCTGCTGTCCTCTAACAGATCCCTCTAGACTGTGACTGTGGTCAGCAAAGAATTGAATTATCTCTGCGAGAATAGGGATAATTAAAAAGAAGAAAGAAGCCATAGAGATTACAAACTGGAATTTAGGCAGTAACAAGTAAGTGGTTCATACACTTTACGAATCTTTAAAGTATAACATACTTGATTGTCACAGAGAAAAAGAGATGCAAAGATCTATGAAAATCATTCTGCAGCCATTGTTTCTTCAAAGGTCTCCAGATAGCAAAACTTGAGTGGTTTCTTCAAAACTGCCTGGAATGACTCTGGATGGGCAAAATAACCAGTCACAGACATTAAAAAGAAAAACAACAACAAAAAAAATCCAGTGTATCTCTCCTGGAGGCCAAAATTCAATTTGGGAATGAACACTGGGCTCTTTCTTTGCTTGGTGCTTTGAATCTTATGGAATTTTATTCCTGACTTTTATCTCTGAAGGTTTTCAGGTCTGGAGAGCTGGCAGAGCCCAAATCCCCTACCCAGTATTTAACTGTGCAGGGCAGACTTGATACTTGGCAACCCTGTTCTTCCTGTCCTGTTTCTTGGAGGTCAAGCTCACTCTGTGTCAACATCCAAACACTTGTCTAATGTTTTTGAGACTTAAAAATATCTTTAGTTGAATAAATTCTCACTCTAGTGCTGTTTTCAGGGCAGTAGAACCCAGAACAGTTACTGGCTCACAGCGAGGACTGATGAAGATGGCACTGGAGCCATTGTGGGCAATCTTCTCTTTCCCAAGCCTGCTGTCTCTTCGGGACTTAGCATTCCTTAATGGAGGGGTATCCCCGCTCTGATAAACACACACCACCACCAGCACTTAAATGTTCTCTTTTGTCAGTTGTTTTTCCTTTCTTTCTGCAAATTGCTTTTCTCATATTCATGTTTTCCTCAGTCCTGATAGTCATATAAATATGTAGTAATACACCACCTGATGTGATCTGGCAGGGACGTGCAATGTCTGGAGTGTTTGCTTCAGATTTAGACGTTGTTTCTCCCCTAAAATGGGCTCTTTCATTCAAACAAACAGCACATTCACCCCACCCCTGAGCACGGGACAGTGTTGAAGACTGCTTTAATAGGGGAAAGAAATTGTTTGTTATTAAATCTAAAGATGAAAGAGAGCAAGCTGCCAGGAGTGGTTGTGACCCCTGAGCTGGCAGCGAACCATTAGACAAGCGATAGCACGAGTGCAGAAACAGCAGTGGGGGCAGTGCCGCATAAAATTGGTGGTGGAAATACAGAGGATTGAAAGAAGAGCTAAATAAAGCAGATCAATATGTCACCTGGCTGCTGAAAGTAATGCTTTGTAGAAAATGCTCTGTATCCTTTAGGTGGTTCAACGTTTTCCATGGCAAGGCACTTGCCTGGAATTTGGTGGGGAAAAACTTCTGAGGTCGCACTTTCCTGTAGAATATGGATTCAGGTAAAACAAGGTGATCAACACATGCACAAGTCTGACTTTCACTGAGGGAGTTGTTCACAAATAGTAATTGTACAGTGTTCTCACAGAGAGGCTACAGCACCTTAATGTTTAGTGAACTTGTGGTTCCCTCAGAATGCTGCCAAATGCCAGGGCCTTTTCCCACCCTTGCAATGATCTCCTCAAATATAGCTGAATATGAGATCCAGGGAGGTTTGGACACCTAAATTATTTTTTAAATCCATCTGGGCTGAACATGATCCACTGTACATATGTCACAGGCAAGTGCTACAGTTTTCATTTACCATCTCCTGTAATACCACAGAACATTTATGTTTGAAATCAGGGGTCTTTGGAACAGCAAACAGATAGAAAAAGGAAAGGTGTAGCATGAAGGATGATTCCACTGAATTTGTGGTTTGCCTTTTATTTAAGAAGTGTTTTAAGTGATTGACAGACACCATGCTTCTCATATTAATCCACACACATCTCCATCTCTATCTTTTGCATGTACTTAAGTGTACTTGGTAAAACATCCCAGGTTTATGGGGGGAGATTGTGTTTACTTGGTGGGAAATCAGGTCCCTTTATATTTCCCTATAAAATTTGCTTGGATTCACACAGCAAAGAGGAACTTCTGAAGATGTTTCAATAGGATGTACAAAGATTACTGTAATTAGCGAGCAAGGAACAGGAGATACTTCTGCAGTTCTAATTATATGGAGATACCAGGAATGTTATTCCTTTGGATTTGTTCTATTCTGCTTCTGTTTGTGCCTGTCCAGCATTGTTGGTTTTGTAGAACAACATAGAAGTCCTAGGTCACTTCATCAAAACTGGGAAACTTTTTAAGGCCATTTATCATCAAAGCCACTAAAAACAGGCAAGTCTGCCGTGGGTTCTGTTAAACTTCCACTTCCTACCTTTGTGTAGTTGTGATTTAGAGGCAAATTGCTGATTTCTTTCTTTCTTTCTTTTCTTTCTTTCTTCCTTTTTTCTTAAAGGGACAGGATTTACTTGTTCAGAACTGTTTCCAAAGAGGAAAAAAAACCTGAAACACTTGTAGGAAAGCCTTCCTAAGGAAAGGCTCAATTTGCTTTATTTCAGTCAAGAAAAGTAGAGTGAAGAAATCCCCAAGCAGCCAACTGAATGCTTAGAATGGCAATATTTAACTAGGAAATCACTGTAGGTGTTGGTACTTGCCATTCCCACAGTGTTTACATCACAGCTCTGTAGTAAGGATTTGCTAATGTTAAAAATAATCTGAAACTAGTGATCTGTAAATACCAAATACTGGTGTGAATGTAGGAATATATTGCAAAAAGCTCTCTGTTAAATGTGCTCTGAACATAATAAAAACACTCTTTTAAAAGTGAAACCATAGCAATGCAAAAAGGTGGCTCATGGAAACTTTTGCCAGCCTAAAAATAGATTCTTTAATTTTAAAAGAGGGTGCAACTCATCATATTTTGTTTGTTCATTATGAAATATTATCGGTTGCATTGTTCATACCACATCAGCTGCTTATTTCTGATAGACAGATAGATATATATTTGTCAACTTATTCTACTGCGTGAACTTACTCTGTGGAGATGGGAGAATTCATCTTGGGAACAGCTAAAATGAAGCAAATTCCCAAGAGCAACCAAGGCATTGTGTCTAATAATGAGCCCAACACAGAAAAATACTGGCAATGTAATTTGACTATCAATCACTGTCATCTCTGGAGCATGTGAAGCTCATGGCAGCTGCAGGAACAGCTGTAACCCAGGTCTATTGTCCTTGTGACCATCCCATGTATTTCTGCAGCCTATTAATGGCATTTTTAGGGCTTGAAAACTGGATGGTAGTAATATAGATCTGAATATTCTAAATGACACTGGCTCATTAGGCAGTGCTTTCTACAATAATATCTAATTTTTGAGAGTTCACTTGGCAAAAGAAAAGACATTTGAAATGGTACAAGTGCTAGAGCTTTACAAATGCAAGCAGCGTTTTCCCATCGAGCACAAAGAGGGAGGAAAACACTCAACAGATGTATCTAATTGCTCCTTCTACTCTATGTACTTTATTTCTTCCAAATTCCTGAGGGAAGACTTGGCCTTCATGAGAGGGTAAGGCAAATAGAATATTGGGATCCAAAGGGACCAATATATTCCATTCCATTCCAAGTTTTTGATTTGCACCTCATGTTGTTTATTCGGATTTTGTTAATAAGGAGCTGTCCCTTCCCTTTTCCACGCTCCCACCTGAAGTTTCTTAATTTCTAAGTTGTAAATCTTGTTAAACTAAAGACATTCTTGTGGATTTTGAAGTTTTCAGGAAAAGGGCTGGGTTTCTCCAAGGCACATGGAAACTAGGCTAGAGGCTATGTTCCATATGGGATTTTTTGCTTAATTCAAAAGGAAAAGAAAGGCATTGGAGCCCTTTGAAAATGAAGAACTTTTGGAGGGGAAGAAAGAATGAATTGTAGCTCCTGGGTTACCAACTGCTCCAATATAAGCTTTGTAGTCTCAGGAGCCTTAACCCTGGTTTGCCTCCTTACTCTTGATTCAGTGAATTGAAGATATTTAATACATTTTAGCATTTCTTTCTTCATGCATAAGCATCTGCTAAACTTTCTGTAGCCCTGCACACCAAACAAAACTTGGGAGGCACTGTTCCAAAGTTCTAGTCAATTTAAGGCAGTATTTTGGCTGAAAAGCTCTTGTGGTTTTGATGACTGTATTTTGCTTGGCAGTTGTAGGAGCCATATGGAGCCCTGCTGAAAGCTGAGACAAGCTCAAGACTTGTAGTGATGTTTAAAAAAAATTAAATTAAAATCTAACACAGCTTCTGTTTCTACTGGGGAATTGGAGGGAGTCCTCTAACTAGTTTCTTACATGCAACTGAGCCTCAGCAGTGGAGGAGAACTGTATTTAAACTATATATATAAATTTTAACTATATATAAATATATGTGATACCTGTTCTGATCAAAGGTTGCTCCAGCTCTTACATCCCATATTGCAGTTGCATTCAACTTTCACTCTTTTACTTCAAGCAATTTATTATTTGCTTCAGATAATTATTCAACGTGGAGAGCATTGGTTAACACTGCTTTTTATTTATTTGTAGTAATTTTATTTTCTTTCCTTTTCCATCTGTTTTTAAGCATTTCCATTGGTGTTTTATATACATATTAACACAAAAATTGCTTTGTGTCCCCTGATGTTATGGATATTAACCTGCAGATTTATGCTTCTGGTCTTTCTGCGTTGATTCTGGTCTGTGAAATAATTACAGAGGATTCAAGTGTTAGGGGTCAGTACCTAATCTGCCAAATTTAGTGAACATGGTGCTGGTGGTGCTGCTGGGTTGATGGTTGGGCTTGGTGAGGGAGGTCTTTTCCAAGCTGAATGATTCTACCTTTCTGCAGTCGCTGGTGCTTGAACAGAAGTGTGAAGAGATTAATGGCTCATATTGTGCAAGGTCCTTCCATCCATCATGCTCATAATAACTTGTGGGAAGAGAATTCATGAGGCAGCACATAAAAGGCTGTAAGGTTGTTTCAGGACTGGCAAATCTCCAAATTCTGGAAGGAACTCATAAAAAAGGGGCTAATTTTAACATATATATATATTTTTTATGTTTGGACATACTGGGCCTTAAGTAATAGGGAACTGCAAATGTTACCTGTAAAACACCTGTGAAAGGGATGGAATACATAAGAATGTCCATATGCACACACTGGGTGAATGATTCTGCTGATGAAGGAGTGTCTGCAATGTTTACCTGAATGAGTTTTATATTTTAAGTAGCAGTAAAAATGGCTGGGCTGTAGGAGAGCTGGTTTCTATTTTTATCTCTGCTGGAATAGCTTGTTTTCCCATTTATAAACAAAAGAAATGATGTTTGGATGTCTTGTGGACTGCTTGAACATGACACCTGAAGAATATATTAGCAAAGATAAGTCCTTCCCTCTCACTCATCTTGTGTCATACATGGCTTTTTTTCTGCTACTTGGAGCTTTCTTTCCTCCTTCTTCCTCACCACTAAAACCTTGCAGCTGTCTCTGTTGACCAGAATGTTCTTTTTTCCAACATCCACTGGAGCCCTGACCTTAAAATGAGGTGATTTTTTTTAAGTGATGTGTAGTCCAGTTGATTCTGTCATCTGCCTTTCAGTTTAATTTCACCTGGATCTTGAGAATTATAAATATGATACACATTAAAAGTAATGTGTATTACTTGAATTAGTGATCATAAGTAGAATCATAAAAACATGCAGTGTATATCTACAAAGCATCTTTACCTAGAATAAAGCCTAAAAAAACCCCACAAGTTTATGCTGAAAGAACACCCAACAAAAATTAATTTCCCTTCATGAAATAATTTTACCTCTAAATCCACTGTTAGTGCTTAATTTTCAGATTTATTCCTTGGCCACTTATTTCTTCCTGATTAAAATACATCCTGATTAATGCTGAACTGAGAGGCTTTGACTGTTCAAGAACTGACATCACAATGAGTTTTTCCACTTGCAGAATCGCCTGGAGGAGATCTGCTCCTTCAGATTTGTATTCCCCCCCCACCAGGGTAGCTTGATTAGAATATCCAAAGGCTCACGTCTTTCCTCATGCACATGCTCTCTTGCTCACTTAAAAAAAACCAACAAACATTTAAAGAATCAGAAATATTATTCATCGAGGCGCACAAATTAGAAATATTTACGTTTCCTGCAAGATCATGGAAAATGTGCAGTCTCCTTCTGTGACTAAAGCATTCCGTGGTTCTGACCCTGCCAGGATCCATGAAACCTTCTTTTCCAAACTCAGCTTTGCCTGTTGAAGCAGACAGGATCACCTGGACTGCATCAACTTGAAGGACATGTCTGGAATAACAAACCCAAAGCCTCCGCATTTCAGTGCTAATCCCAGAATTTACTGTCATCTAAAATGCTGTTCAGCAGGGAATTTATTTACAGTGGTGCCAAGGAGAAAACATTAAGACTCTTTACTGAAGAAATGTGTCAATGTATAGAAACTGAGTCTAGATGAGCAGAAATTACATATCAGTTATTCAATTTATTGGGTTCTGGGTGGATTTAACTGATTGGTGTGTAAAGTCTCTGCTACACTGGAGGTCAGGCAGGTCCTAAACAGAGTGTGTCTTTCACAGAATAAAAGAATAAATTATGTATATCTACAGGGAGATGTTTGGGAATGTTTCTCTTGGCAACCTTGCTGTGTTGTAAACCAATATGTTCAAATATCTGGTGTATCTTCCTGTTTAGGGGAAGGTTTTTAAATTCACTTGGTTTGTAGCTTTCTTTAAAAAGAGCCATTTATGCCAATATCACAATAGTATTATGAAGACAAATTAGATTTATAACATTTCTAATTATTGAATTTTACTGGGTGAATAAAGCAGTGTGAGATTATTTGCTAATAACTGGCTTTCAAAAGTTATGCATTAAACCTTAATGAGCTGGTCCTCCACCTGAAAATGCTCCATTTTGTTTTAGATGAGCACAGTGTTGAATTGAGACTGGATCCCATTGGCCATTCCTGCCTCCTCCTGGTCCTTTTAGCAGGCATTGGTCTCTGAAAGTATTTGGGGAAGGTCATTATTTTGGATAAAGCGACATAACTTCATGGACTTAGCGGAGCTCTGATAGAACACAAGACCTGGGAATCTTTATATTTAAATATCACACTGATGTTTCAATCTGTTTGTCTGAACAGGAAACTTGGGTATTTCAGGGGAAGGTTGTTTTGCTCTGCTTTTGCCATCACTTGCAGTGAAACCAGTAAAATTCCACCTCACATGGGAGGAAAATTTGGGCTGAAAACGGTTTTGGGCTTCAAACAATGACCCCTCAATGCCAAGAGGAGTTGTGAGCTCCTCTCCTTCCTTCATCTCATGCTGAATGGAGACTTCCTCATCTCTCAGCTGGCAGTACAGTCACATTGGCAGGCCCAGTTGGAAAGGGAGTGGATAACTTCTCGGGAATTCTGCATCCCCTGGTTAGATCTGTGCCGGTGGGGTGAAGAGCGAGGTGTTGCACAGGGGTGTGCGCTGAAAGGTGATGCTGCATCGTGGCACGTGTTCTGTGCAACATAAATCACACGTTAAATCCACTTCTGGGGTGTCCAGTCTGGGTGGAAGAGAGAGGTGTGAGTGCTCCTGAGCCAACTGTGCCGTGTCTCCCTGTTCCAAACTCTCGTTCCAGTGCTTGGCTGTGACTTTGCTGTCCCTCTGTGCTGGTCACAGTGCTATGACATGGTTGTTTGTAGGGTTGGGTTCTGGGGTGTATGATTGCCATTACAAAACCAATCACTGAGTTATCTGACTGAGGCTTTTCTTTTCTTTTTTTTTTTTTTATTTTGGAGTTTTTTAAAAAATATATTTATTTATTTATTTATTTATTTATATATTTATTTATTGCCGTGGTGGTGGTGTTTCTTGTTTGGTTTGTTTTTAAAGATCACGGAACTCACTTGGCTAATCATGTAAATTTGAACTGCAATTGAAACATACCTGGGTTCTCAGTCTGGAGAAGCAAGTCTGTTATCATTCCTTCCAGATGAAATTTTGTTTGGCTGCAGAGTGCATGAGGGGAAGGTATAAAAAGCAGGAAGAAACAGGAATTTCTTACATCTGCATCATTTTTATAAATGATGTGATCTCGAGTTATGTTACCTCAGATGCCTCTTCTGCAAGTTAATACTGGTAACTGAGGATAAAATGTGACCTTCTGTATCCAAGAATTGACAGAATTTTGTAATGGTAATTGTCAGCGTTACATTTGGCTGTCATTGGGCCATTTGAGATGTCTTTGGATTTTTTCACTAATTTCTTCACAAAATTACCCCTTGAACCTTTTAGCAGGTGCAGAATTACCTCTAGAAATTGGAAACACACATGAAGAGACAGGAAACGCATCTTGGGAATTAGTGGGTTTGTTTCATAAACTGGGATAAAAGGACTTCATCTTGATGCAGTGCTTGTCTAGAGGGTGACATGGTGTGATGTTGCCAGGGAATGATAGCGATGCCTCAGAATAAATAAGTGCCTGGTTTTGAAGAAAAAATTCTTGCTGAAAAATAAGAAGCATTTGCAAATAGTTTTGAGAAAGTTAATGGTTGGAAAATAAGGCCTAATTTGGAGGCTTCATATTTGTTGGATGGCAAGAACAGTAATGTAGTGGTATGACTTTTCCACATGAAGGTGGTCCTGCTGGTCTGACTGTGCTGTCCCTCAAGAGCCTGTGTGCCAGTACTGGTGTAAATGCTGATATTTCAGTTAACTGCATCCTCAGCAGGGTCATTTCTTCTTGCACCATGTGTGTATGTGAGGTCTGTCTGACAACACACTGTCAGAAGAGTGAATGTTAACTTGCTTCATTTCATATATAAATGCACCAGAACTTAATATGTTTCAATAAATCTATTTTCCTTCCAAATTAGTGAGTGCCTCTGAAGAGCTGACACTGATGTGTGACCTGACACTTTGCTGCTCTCTGATGAACCTCAATCAATTTGAGGGTGAAGGGCCTTTTAGTCCCTTTCCTCTCCCCACACCCCCATCAGCAGAGGGATGTCGGCCTTAAGGTTAATAAAACTGCTACTCAACCTTGCAGTAAAACCTCTCTGATGTTCTAAAAAAGCACTAAATTTCCACTTATTAATTCTCTTATTGAAGAAATATGGGGGAGACCTTGTCTCTCCCGGGTTGCTTTGAAGCAGGTAGGGACAGACCTGGACCCCAAGCACATCTCCACTGCTTCCCTCTGCTCCCAAAAGGACTCAGTGTCTGTTTTTTTGATCCCCCTCAAATGAAATATTGAAATGAATATTTCCATTTAAATCTGAAGAGGAAGATAGAAGGAAAGGGTCAGAGAAGTTTTCAGTATAATTTACAAAACTGAGTAGTAGTTCTCTATGGTTTGTTTTTTTTTTTTTGTTGTTTGTTTTTTTTTTTTAGATTTTTATTTTTGGACTAATCTAATTCTTGGCTCATCCACAAAGTGGGAGACCTGGATTCAGCTCCTACTTGTGTCTGAGGGCATGTCAACCAGTATCTCTGAGCCTTCCAGAAAAGTGCCTTAGATGACAGACTGTTTTCTCTTGTTAACACTGTTCCTCTTTGTATAAACTACAAAGCTATTAGTCAGAGAGCCTCAGGGACAGGGTACTCTTTTGGCAGATTCTGGCTTCATTAGGGATTTGATTTTGATCATCTTAGTGTTAAAAGTTCCTTTGCAGGGGTGGTATCCTTGACTTCTTGGATCAGTGTCGGTGAAGGGTTATTGGAGTCCTCACCTCAAAGGTAAAGGTGGGTAATGAATTTGACCAGGCTTTTGTAGAACTCATCAACAGTAAATAATTTGATTGAATTTTCACTGTCTTTCTGTGGGGATGAATGCTTCACAAAGACCATCTGATATTCTCTGCTTGATAGTCAACTCTATTGGTGAGCAGTAATTGGCTGGAGAAGTTACCTGCTGCCTGGTTAGATAAACATTGCTTCTACAGTCTGGATGGGACCAGACCTAAGTAGCAATTAAATTATAAATATGAGACATCACCTTTCTGGATGATATCTGCCTAGCTTGTTTCCAGAAAACTGTGTTTCCTGTAGGTGTACTCACTGTCTGCACTACGATCCTTTGTGGACCACTGATATAAATAAAACTGGGGCATGCAAACATAAAAGGAGGAAAAAGGGTGAGTGTTAGTTTAATAATGATTTTGAAGTGTGTTCCAAGTCCCTGTAGAACAATGTGCAAGGAACTGAGTTCGTAGTACCTGAAATTCATGGGTGTTTTATATTTGCTCTGAAGTAGCAGGTCCAGAAGTCCCTGCTCCATGAAAGCTCGACCCCAAGTTAAAAAGGATCTGATTTTCCAGAGGCCTCAGCTCCCACACATGCTGAAGGAGCAGAGACCCTGAAGTGCTCGGTGCCAGTGCCTTGCCAGTTTGTTTTGGTGCACAGGACACTGCTCTGACCTTCTCTCCAGCCTCCGCCACTTTCCCCTCCGTTGTCATTCACTGCTGCTTCCAGCTGCAGTCCCAAAATGCCCTGTTGTAAGGGACAGCATCATCCCCTGGCCTTAAGCAGCTTCCTCAACACACCTACAGCTTCTTTCACTGCCCTTGCAAAGGTGACTCCTTACTCAAAAAACCCCCCTAAAAACCAGTCCAACACCTTCAAAACTCAACCCCTCTGCGCCGAACGAAGGACTGGGGGGATCTCGCCGTGGCTTTCGCTTTGCTCTTTTCTTTTGTGAAGGCTTGATGGTAAATTACTGCACAGCTTCCATCCACAAAGCCTGTGTTTTTTGCCAGGTGTAATGTTTCCTCAGCCCACTCACTTCCCTAACTTCACACTGTGGGTTACCTCACTCCTGGCAGGTAAAGGCACAAATGGTCTCGAGCAGCTGTGCCGGTGTGGCCAAGTCCTTCCCTGCCAGGGTGGCTTCCCTGAGAGGGAAATTGTTCCCCCCACAGAGTAATTTTCTCCAAGAAATCTGGGCTTTTCACTGGGTGCAGCTGTACAAATTGTTCCTGGAGACTCTTTTTTTAACAGGGCACTTTTTAAATGGATTGAAAACAGGATTTATTTTTACAAAAAAATTGCTGCTTGGCCTTTTTCTAGGCAAGCACTCGAGTCCCTCAGGGTTGACAGGCTGCTGTTGGTCACAGGGCACTTATGCTGCTGTTGTGAACCTCAAAACAAACCCTCTGTATCCGAAAGAGTGCCACATTTTCAAGGATGCAGAATTACTTTGATCTTCTGTAAGTCAAATATAGCTCCTTAAAATCTCATATCCTCTCAAAAAATGGAGAAGAGTTACAGTTGAGGAAAGCAAAATATAAGCCAGAAAATGACCAGGAAATAGACTTTCAGGGAGGATTCATCTCACAGTTAATTTTGTCCTTCAGATACTTTTGTCTTCATTTTCATTTCCAATTAATAGTTCTGAATAAGGAGTTTTTATCCTTGCATACTATATTAAACCATCATCTGCATAATGCATTTTTAGCTTGCTGCTTTTTCTTTTTTTTGATGTAGATCCATGCTTCTGTTGCTTGGAACAATCTTGCTACACCCTATAGGTCCATTTCATATGTTTTTATCTTCAGACTGTGACATTTTCCTGGATCATCACGTACCTGTTTGAATCCATTTGGGCAGTGACCATTTGAGTGACCATTTGACTTTGCAGTAAATCTGTTCCTGCAGGCTCTGCACAAGGCCCCTGATATCACCCAGAACTCGCTGCTGCGTTTTTGCTGGGATGTTGCAATTGTCAGACACTAAACAAGTAGACATTCAGCACGTTTCTGCCATTTGTTCTAATTGTCTGAATACCTTTTGGTACCTTGAATGAACTAAACCTGTCTGATTTAGCAGCCTCAAAGCCCCAATATATCTCCTGTGTCAGTCAGCCCCTCCTGAGTGTGTCATCCTGGTGTCTGCCACAGCACTGTCAGGCTCCTGTGGAGGCTCTGTTTAGACACCAACAACTTGAGGAATTAGCTAAGATGTTTACACAGATGTAAGCATGGCATAAACAACGATTTGAATTTTTTGAAGGCTTGAAGGTGAAGTGAGGGAGACAACCAAGAAGAAAATGACAAATATTTCAGTCTTTTCCTTTTGCTGGAGCAACATCCTCGCTAGTCTAGAGGAATAAATTCCTCACTCTTCCTGTCTTGCTATTACTTATGGGCCAGAGCTAATGAAAATTCCATCCCCTCACCAGTACTCCCAGAAGCGGAGTTTCTGAAGATGTGATTTCTAGGGGTTCATGTCAGAATTTGAAGTCCTTGGAAGCTTGCCTTTTCTTGGGGCAAAGCTTTTGGGAATAATTCATCAGATCAAGGTATTTTTGGGACACGTAGAGGCAGGTGCAGCTGAAGGCAAAGTCACATTTGTGTGCATTTAGAGGTCTCCTATTCCAAATACGCTCTGGGGTTTTGTTCATTCACCCTCACCTTTAAAAAAGAAAAAATCTCAGCCCCAACACTTGCTGTCCTGTGTGCAATTTGCACACGTTAGAGATTATATTAGTTCAGAGGGTTCAGAGTCTTGATAGCATCAGTTTTGATTTAGTTATGACACAACAGCCCGGCGATGGATGGCTTAAGGAGCCGCTAGAAAATATCTTGTCCACTGCTGTTATTGTGAGCCATTTCCTTCATGTTCCTTCAATCTCTGACAGAATGGTGGGTTTGAAACACATCTAGGTTGGCCCTGGAGCGGTGTCCTGACTCAGTGCCTTTTTGGTACATTTCTTATTTGTGCAGATCCTCGGCGTGCAGAGCCAGGGCTGTGCAATGTGACATGTTACATTAGCCTGAGCTCTGCACGCAAAGGGGAGAGCAGAGCTGGTGAAGTGATGATAATAAATTGGGAAGGTACGGGACAATGATGGGTATAGCACTCTAGGGAAATGTTCTGACCTGAATGTTGCAACAGATACGCTGTTTCGGAAAAAAATAAAATAAAATAGAGAACGGATGGCTTTGGTGCTGCCCTAACTGGAAGAAGTAAAGTTGTTGCAGAACTGTGGAAGTCCAGAAAAGCATCTGTAATACAAGGTAGATTTAAAGGTCTGTATAAAGGGGGTTGCAGCATTTTAGCTGTAACTTAAATCAGCTTCTTTCCTGAATATAGAATGAGTGGCCATCTCGATCTAGCTGATTTGAAAACCTGCAGGAGCGAGGAGGAGAGTTCCGACGGTGGATTTTGATGGGAAGGGGGACACCATTCCCAGGGGCTCTCAGTCCCGGGGTTCCGGAGGGGAGAGAAATGCTCCCCCATCCCC
>JAWWES010000024.1:18194539-18217309 GCA_035583135.1 Lophotriccus pileatus | reverse complement strand
GTCCCTGACCAGGAATCGAACCTGGGTCTCAACGGTAACAGCGCTGCGTCTTAACCACTAGACCACCAGGGGCTCCCGGGTAGCATGAACAGATGACATTATAAACATGGCAGAGGAGAAAATATCTTTGGTGGTTCCTGGGGAACCAGCTGGGGTTTAGCTTTTGTTTGAAGACCTAACAGAGTCCAGGGAATAACCCCAACCCTCACTTACAGTCTTCATCACAAGCACTTTGCCTTCTGCCTTTTAGGGCTTTGTTTTATAAGAAGAGGTTTAACTGGTTTGGCTCTTACAAGGTTCAGCAAAGATTCTCAATTTGCATTTAATATTGAAGACTACTTCTATTCCAGCCTTAAAGAAGGCTTTACATGTGCAAAATGAGCATTTTTCTTTATCCCAATTTTTATTCTATTAGGCTAAAACTAAACAAAAATATGTAGGTCTCCCTACAATCCTTGCTTTCCTTGAATCCTTAAAAAAAATTGATTAAACAGCTTTATTATGTCAGCGTTATGAGCTTTCTACAAAAGGATATTGATCACATATTAGCAATCTGATTTTGAGTAGTTGCTGTGTATAAAACAAACGAAATCATTATTTATCTAACTGCTGGTGCTTTGCACTTTGATTTTCCAGCAACAGGGAAAACGTAGTGGCCCAGCATCATCTGAGAACAGATTTGAGTTTTTGAAGTTTTTTACCCAAACTGCCAATTCTGACGTCAGCTAATAAATCAAGGCTTCTGTAAATCACTTCTTTTAGATGTTATTGATTCGTACCTGTGAGCAACCAGCCAGTCATTCAACTTATTTCCCAAAACTGTCTGTGCAACAGAAAGAAAGGTCAGTTGAGTAAGTGAATTAAACATGGTCTGCCAAAAAACAGAATATAGGCATTAAGGCAAGAATAGGTTCATGAGACCATTAGTGTCTTCATTGTTCAGAGTAAATCTAGAGGAAGAATAATTGTGATGCTGCAATTACCTTCCACAGTTTTTAAATCGTTCCACTGCTCTTGAGTGTAAAGGAGGATTGTCACTGCTGTGGGATGCAGGATGTTCTGTAATAGGGCTGAGAATGCTTAGAAAGCTGGTGGTACTTCAGTGCAGAAATATATGCCACTGAGTGAATATCTGGCTGAAATGACCCCTGAATAAGGGTGAGGGAGCAATGGCATTTTGGTGTGTTGGCACTGTTTTTATATCATGGAAGCAAGACAAGTTAACCAAAGTTGTTCAGGACAGTCTGGCCTGTAAGAGCAAAAGTCTGTTTGGCATTAGAGGAAAACTTCTGTTCTGAGGCAGGATCCTGATCACTGTGTGCATAGCACTGAGAAACCAGTGGTACTAATGACTAAATGATTTTACACACACAGAATGCTGTGTGTGTATAATACAGAGCATAATACAGACCTGCTCCTTGAACTCAAGATTTTTCCAGCTGAGAAAACTGGGAGCAGTTTTGATCCTGTAAGGAGACTCAAAATTCATTTTCTGTTAAGTCCTGCAAAGGGACTTGAGTGGAGAGTCCCCTGGAGAAATAAATTTTCTGGAGATTCCTGTTTATACCACTCTTCTGACGTTCTATTTTAGCATGATTAAAATGGCTTTTTCAGGATCTGACCTGGAGGATGCTCCCCTAGAAACCTTCTTAAAGCTTGCTGAGTTGTCTGCAGGGACATATGTCCTGTCCTCCCTCCCCCAGTCTGGCCAAGTATAAAAGATGGTGCCCAGCTTATTTCTTCCACATCATTAGTGAGGCCTCTGTTAGTGCCTCTTCAGTGGTACTTGAGGGCTTGCTGGAGTGGAGGGGGAATTGGCTACTAAAGCATCCATCAGCAGGACTTGCCCCTGCTCCCCAGGGCATTAAGGTGGAGTTGGATGTGCTCTTTGGGTCCTGCCCCACCAGCTTCGTGGAACACCTCAGAAGGACGAAGTCACGCCTCGGCTGCCTGCTCGCTGCTGTCTGGCACAGTGCTGCTCTCATTTGATAGGAATCCGTAACCAGGATTGCTCAGAAAGAAATCCAGTGGGGAAATCGCTTTTTTTCTTTTTTTAATGGGTGGGTTTTTTTGGTGGGAGGGGGAGAGAAGAAGTGCCCAGTTAGCAGCATTCAACAGCACCCGCTCAGAAACTCCGCGGCTCAACCACAGGCACGCACAGCCCTGACTTGTAGCTCCAGGTTGTTTTCTGGGGTCACAGAAGAAGGACACACAGCCTCTATTTTAAGAAAAGAACTTAACACTTTCACAGCTCCTCTAGAAGAATTAAACCACCCCTTGGAAGGCTCGTGTTGGAATTAAAATTTAGCATGTGTGAATTCTCAGTGAGTGGTGACACTACGGCACGTAAAGGCTGATTTTACGTGGAGGAAGTTTTGGAAAGTAAAGTGATTTATGAGGAATAACGTTTGAATTAGCAGTTTGATGTTATAACTCAAGCAATCCATCAGATTTTACTTTGGTCCATTTATTTTGTGCTTGCCTTGCCCAAGGCCTTGTTTCTCATTGCAATAAAAGGTCAACTCCCAGCACTGAGCTAAGCAAGAACAGTACAGAAGAGAGTTCAAAGACAAGGTAACACACAAACCAGAAGAATCCAGATAAGAGTTGATACTTAAAATACATTTATTTTAAATATAAAGACATATAAAATCAACACCAAGGAGTAAATCTGTTTAGCTTTTAACATCATCTGATGACACCTTGCCCGTGGCATGTCCTTTTGGGGAAGTCAGTTGGTTTAAGACTCATGTATACACACCAGCATCAGACTTTGCCTGGTGTCAAAGGCTGTCCTGAAACCTGAAAAGCTGCAGGAGTCCTTTGATTCATTTCTGAAACAGGAGGTGAGGGCAGTGGTGGCAGCAGCCTTTCACAGTGCACTGTACCCACGGGCCATGCCAGTTGGAGCCTGCACGTGTGCACTGCCCAGAGTGAAACACAGCCTTAAAGGGAAGCAAGTGCAGCCATGGGAAAGTGTTTTATTTCTACTGATGGTGCGTTAGAGCAGCGCAAGGAAAACAAAGCAGCTGTGGCTGTAGTTTCTGGGCAGGGCCAAACACAAGGGAGAATGGCTGTGTTACATTGGCTTGGTTTACAAGTGATTTTCTGCCAAATTAAATTAGAGCTTTAATGTAGCAGGTAGAGCCCATTTTCACCTCTTATGCAGCTGCTGTCTTACCAATGAGTGGCTTTTTAGAGCAGCAGAGGCAGTTTGTTTTCTTGTGGGCTCTTTTTTCCCCCTTCCAGGGCCTGGGTGAGTGTCACTGGCAGACGAGGGCAGAACAAACAGGTCAGAAGGAATGAAGTGTCGTCAAGTCTCCTTTCCCCGAGTTGCCACGTTGCTTCTTGCTGTTTGCTGCATTCCCAGCCCTTCTCCCAGACTCTCCCTTCAAAGTGTCACAGGCCACTTTCTTTATGTTGAGTTGAGCTGGTGTGAAACTGCAGAGCCTTCCACTTGCAGCCTTGGAGGGTTCAAACCAGGGCACGTTCAGACAAAAAATGTGCCTGCCTATGAATTTTAGCTTCCAAGAGAATGCCTGCCCTCAGCACACTGCTTCACTTGCCACTGTGGCATGAGAAACAATCCTTTACAGAGGGTTGCTTTTTCCACTCTAAATGCATTAGCTACTTGAACTTGGCAATCTGTGGGGTACAATCAACAAGAGAAGTTTAGGAATTAAATTGCAATTAGTGCATATCGACATTTGAGTCCTTTGTTTTACTTTAGCAAGCTCTTGGTTTGCCAGTTGCTCTCTAAATACTACAATCCCTGCCTTCCCCCCTCAACTTCTTGGCTTTATTATTTAATACACTGTATGTACAAAATCCTCATCAGAGAAAATCAAAGTGAAAAACTGAAATTAGCTCATTGGTTAATGAATGGGGATGAGCTGAGAAAAAACTACTGTGGAGCTCAAAGAAGAATATAGAAAGTGTCAAAAGAGGTATTAATGGTATTTATTGACAAATGAAATAATTGAAAATAGAAAACTTTGTGGATATTTCTGTGCATGAAAGGGTTGAGCTTCCGTTCCACACTTCCTTGATTTGCATATTAAGACATAATTGCTGCTCCTGATCACTTATGTTTTGTATGGATCTCATATGAATAATGGGGCTAAAAAGCTATGGATTTGAGCCATTGTTGAGTGTTTCAAGTTGCTGTTTGAAAAGCAGCACCCCACCCAGAGAACAAGACCAGTGGAGTGGGGTTTTAATTGATCAGATGAACAACTCCTAGTAAATGAGATGAAAATAACACAGAGTGCCCAACATTTAGGCTTGGAATAAGTTAATCTAAATAGCCTTGGCTGGGCTGTTACATCTCTCACTGGGACAATGCAAGCTCTCACTTAAAATGCTCTCCTGAGAGGAGAACACTTTCATGCCCAGAGTTTGTCTTGATTGGTACCTGATTTTTTTTCCCCAGGTGTTTTCTTCATTTCCTTCCATTGGTGCTGTCTGGCCAAGGGAGGCACGCATTTGGATTTCCCTTCCACTGGCAGTGTGAGCACAGGGAAGGTGAGAGCCAAAGTGAGAGCTAAAAGAATGTCTTAGCACAGGCCAATATGTCAGAGGCCAGTGGGTATTTTGGCTGCTGAATGTCTTGGCCAGGTTTCCAAGCCTTAATTATTTTTAGAGCATTCTCACCTTCCCTGTTATTTCTGGGCATTCACCTGTAGCCATCATTTATTATGAGACTTTCTCTTTGTTTTATATTCATTACTTGACAGTCTGTAGATGATAAATGTGTTTTTTATACAGACATATAAACACACACACTTTCTTACTTGCTCCCTGTCCATGTGTAAGGCACTAAACCCCTCCCTAAATGTCATGTGATGTCCATATGGTTTAAAGTCAATGGAATAATTGCATGGAAGCACAGATTTCAGAGATGGGTGCATGATGTTCTTGATTCCATGAAGTAACTAAGGCTACAGACATGTATTTGGAGGGAGTTGGCCTCCAGTTTCTCAGTGATATAAAGAGAGCTACTACAGCTGCACTAAAATTGTCTGAGAATAATAATTCCCTTGAATCCCTGCGTTTGGGGAGGGTCCTGCTGCACCCCTGGGGATGGTCTGCTGCTGTTTCCACAAGGGAAAAGGCAAATATGGGGTTTGGAAGGCTTGGTTGGTACAAGTTTCCTCCTGTTTCTTTTTGGTGTGCTGGCTTTTAGCCAACAGCTATTAATTGTTGGCTCCTGGGACCCCTGTTGTCAGTCAATATTGCAGATTTTGGGCACAATAGATGCTTTGCAAAGCAAGTTATGGATAAAATGGACTGTGACATAGAATTGAGTAGAAAAGGCAATTTCATATGTAAGTCAGGGTGCTTTCCTTCAACATTTTTGGCACGGAATACAAGAGAGAAGGCACTTTCTGGTTTAACTTTTTTTCCCACGTAAAATATCTCTCTTGTGGTGTGGATGATGCCAGCAGGCCTGCTTGTTTCCTTTTGGATAGCTTATTTCTGAGATGGTTCCTGCAGAAGACGTTCCCTTATGGAAAAGTCTTCCTTGCAGAGGTCAGAGGCTGTAAAAATACCTGTGGGATTTAGCAGAGAGCAGTTGGCTTGCCGTCTAATTTATTTTCATCATTGGTGAGAGGTCTTTGTGAGGAACAGGTCTTTTGAAGAATGTACAGAATAATTCAGATAGATATTAATTTTTTTGTTATGCTGCTGTGGGTGACAGTTTTAAGATATTGTGTCACCCCCTCAAGATCTGCTTTGTTTTATTTCACCATTCTCTCAGCCTAAAGCCACTAATCCTCCATCTCCTTAAATTAGCTCTGAAGATCTTGTTTCTTCATCAAGCTCTTTTGATGCTCTCAGAGAGCATTTTAACCAGGTTGCACAATGGAGTGCACTCCTATTTTGAGAGACTGGCTGTGAAAACATATTTTTCCTGTCAACATCAATTTTATCCTCTAGACCCTCAGAACTGAATGCCTATTCCTGTTCTTTTGGGTGAGAGTTATGCTGCTCTCTCAGTGACTGAGCAGGTGAAGCAGAGAAGTGTTGTGTTGAAGAAGAATGAGTACTACACAGCTCAGTGTTTCCCTGAGCTGCAGGCTGAGACCACTATTTACAACCGAAACCAGAATATATCACTTTGCCCACAACTCTGGGCAAAACACCCTTAACTTTTTCCATTTGTTTTCCTCATTGTTGCTGTTGCACAGAAGATCAAGGCACAGTTGGTGTGTTTTCTGCACACCATTGTCTCCTGTTACAGAGATTTATGTTTTCAAAGCTGTGAGTCAGTGCAAGGTCGTATTTACTCCGGCTCGAAGCGATGGTACCACTGTGTTAACAAGATATAAAAGCTGTCATGTCAAAGGGGAATGATTACAAATAGACCAGCTGAAGCCTCTCAGAGCACAGCTGGTTGCTAAAGGTGTCATGGGCTGTAAATCCCTGGAGGATTGGTGTGGCACACTGTGCTTGCACGTAGTGGGATTAGATACCTGGACCTGGCGGCTTGTTTTTGAGGAATTTCAGACTGAGAGGCGAACTCCTGATATCTTCAGCCCACAGGGGCTGTAGGATCCCAGTGAGGCTACAGAGACTCACAGGTCCCTGCAGATGTTTTGCATTTTATAGAGGAGAAGGATGTCCTGATGACCACTGGATACATGTTCTATCCATTCACAATGTTTTGAGGGTCTTACTACTTCAGGATTGCACAAATCTTACAATTACTTGTGTGAAGAGACTGGGAGACAAAATATGTACCACGGTCATGGTAGGCCATAGGAAAGGGATCAGAGTGTGGGATGTGCCTTTTCTTTTGAAATCCACATTAGTAATTGTCTCCAACCATTCCAGTATCACAGACACCCAGGCTGTGAAACCACTGTGTCACTGGTGTATGGACTGCCGGGCTGTACTCCACCTTTTTCTGCTCTTTCTCAGAAAATTCAGAGAAAAAAAAAATATATTCATTTAATCCTGATTGCTTCAGCCTTGAATTTTCAGGAGATCTGAAAATCTTTCAGTTTAATTAGAAAGTTGCAGTTTGAATTAGATGAGTTTGTATTCGAGTCCTTGTTTCAGGAGTGTGCTCAGGTGGCTTCGTTCTAAAATGACATTTTGGGGGTGTTTTGAATTTTTTTTTTTTATTGGGCAGAAATGTGTTACCAGGTTTGATTCTTTTTAGGTAGTTTTGGATGGCAAATAGGTATCATTCTCTGTGCTGAACACTTTTTTTTTTTTAAGGGGAAAAGGAGGGGTCTGTGAGGCAAGGGAAGTGTCCTGCTGAGTGAATCAGTGCTGTAAACCAAGGTATGAACTGAAGCACAAAACTACATTCTATGGAGCACTTAATGAAATCTTGGCACTGTGGGATTTCCTGGGAAATGTGGAGTGTGGGGAGTATTCTGTGGACCAAAAAGGGTGGGAATTAATACTGATAAAGGAAAGCAGAACATTGCAGTTGGTCTACTTGTATATTATTTTCTTTCTTAAAAAACCCATATCTCTACTACAACAGTAGTCTTGTGATATTCCTCTCAAGTAATTGGATTGCACAGGAATAGAGCAGCACATAAAAAGGTTAACTTCAACTTTGCTGAATAGCTTAAGTGAGTTTTATTTTTATTATTTCCTTAAGATGTTCTTAGTGTGTGTGTGGGTGGATAACAGAAGAGAAAGAGAGTTCAGGCAGTACTACGACCTCGCATTAGGAATAAATTGCAGCCTGGAGGTGTTATGCTTTATGGTCAAATTTTAAAGCCTTTGATAATAAGAAAAGTAAAGAAAATGGATTTTGCATTGCTGCAGAATACATAATGCTCTGTGTCTATAACTTGTCCCAGATTACCATGGCACGTGCAGGATTTAGACATTTGTAAGAGCGTCATCCTTTGGGAGCCTCACTGTTTGTTCGGAGGGAATTTCAATACTTCCAGCAGAAAGGAATAAGGTTTGTGAGCTGATCCCCTTTCTTCTGGTCTGTGTAAGCCAGTCATGCTGGGAGCATGCTCCGGTTAACCAAGGACTGTGCTGCTGCTGCTGCACTGGAGAGCACCGGGATGAGGTTTAATGTGGTGTGAAAGACACTGAGCACGGGAGAAAGGGAAGGGAGGAGAGGGAAAAGTTTACGCTCCCGACTTGTCAGCATAATTTTGCCCCTGCAGGATATATTTTTTCCCTTTTTTTTTTTTCTCCCACAACTGGCATGCGGAGCACGTGAGAGAGGCATGTTGCTTGGCAACTGGAGGTGAGCAACCTGTGCAGGGAAAGAGCAGAAGCACGAATAGATATGGCCCTTATTGCTGTGGTCGTTTTTGCAACTGAGACAGGAAATCTTTTGCTGAAGCTCTTCTCTTGTTCATTTCTTTTGCCTACAGGATGCAGCCAGAAGACGTATTGTTGTGTAAAGGAGGTTGGTCATCCGGGAATCAAAAAAATCTTGCGTCCCCAGAGTGAATAAAATGCAAAAATGCACTGGAGGAAACCCTGGTAGCTGGAACAAAAAAGGTTAGGTTGCTTGGCCTGAACTCTGTGAAGCAAGGAATGAATTGGGGTAAAGAGGGAAGGAGATCCCTCCCATCAAGGAGTGAGATGGTGTACTTTGGAATAAGTCCTTATGGCTCCAGGTATTAGAGGAGATGGACCTTTGTTAACAAAGTCCCATGTTAAGAGTCGGGTCTCAGGATCTGGATTTCATGAAATCATCTGTCAGGTCTGGTTTGTGTTAAGAACCAAGCAGAGGGATGGTGTGCCATCCTGCCAGATTCTGTGGGCAGAGCATAAGATTTAGCACACCCCTTAGGAATTTTAGGAGAAAAGCCAGGGAAAGGATCTGTTCCAGGCTTTTTATAAGAAATTTAACTGTGGAATTACATCTGAGAGCATCCAAACCAGACTCGAAGCAACAAATGCCACCTACTCTCAACTTTTTTTCCCTACATGTGTAAACAGAAACACCAGATTTAAACTGGCCTCTGATTTCACAGAATATTACTGACTGCATGAAAAACTCTGAAGAAATAGCCATAAAGTGGATTCTTATCAATGGGGTCCCTGGGCAGTGCAATCCACGAAGAGCACCCCCTGAGACCAAAACAATTCACCAGCCTGTGGCATCAGCCCCATTTCTTCTTTGCCTGCTGGAAAATAAATACTTGTCTTTTTCTAGTGAGTCTGGGAAACATAACAGTTTTGAGCAATAAGAGATGTCAGGGGTGCTCCTGAGCAGGGGCAATCCAGCCTTTGCCCCCCAAAAATCCTTGCTGAACTCCAGTGTTCAAGTGGGAACTGAGGAGGGCACGGTCCCTTAAAGCAGATTGTCATGGTGGCTTTGTAAATCAAATCTGAAGGGGACTGACACCAAATCATTACATCAATTACAGAGTAAGGTTGGAACTTGCTAGTGTCAGGTGTTTTATACAGGGATCACTACCAAGCAAGGATCCAGGTGGATGTCCTTCCCATGCTGAGGAACCCAGAGCAGGAAGTTGCCTTCATGTGTGGAAAGCTTTGTGGTAGGTTTTGTGAGAAGCTTGGAATGCTTTTCAACAGACAGACACAAAAAATGAAGCAAAATCCACAGCAAAATATTTCAAAGGATGTAATTTTGTACAAAGCTCCACGTCTCCTGATAAGACAGCTGCTAGAGCTGCTTGCATTGTACTTTTTTTGGCCAGGGAGAGAGGGAGGGAAGAGGAATTCCAACATTGTAGATAGTGTTTAATAACTGCAGGGAGTCAGAGATTAGGATGATGTTCTGCTAAACCCTAAATTTAAGTTTTATTGAGGTAGCCTGAAGTCTGCTTTGGTGCTGGAAGGCTGGGCAGGGGACTGGTGGGAGAAAATAAACTCCTTCCACTGTGAAGCCTCCTTTTCCTGGGAGAGCTATGGCAGAGGACCAGAGCAGCATCTCAGCCATGTGCCAACACCAGGACATTTTCTACCCTCTCTCACACAGCTTTTCCCCGAAGACTGATGTTTAAACCCAGTTGGCAGGAGGGAATTTGCACTGATGGGAACCATTTGCCAAAGGGCAAACACAATTGGATTTTGTTCTTTTGTGGCATTTTGGTAAAACTTAAGGACTTCTAGGAGGAGCCCACACGTTGTATGTGTGTGAGGGAGGACATTGGGGCGGGAGGTGGATAAGGCACTGCCTAGACCTTGGGAATCCACACTGGAATCCACCGCCTGCCCTGGAGCTCTGAGCTTCAGAAAACTGCCATTTCTAGAGAGCTTTGCCTGAATATTTTGCTTTGTCATTTGAGAGATTTCTATTTTAATCTTGTTATCCCAACATAAACCCAGGATGCAGCACATCCATAAGGTCACAGAGCCATTGACTCTGGGCCATCTAAAAGCTCTGATGGGATATCTAATTTCATTAGCATCAGATGTTGCAAATCTTGGTTGTTAAGGGTTTTTTTCACCCCCAGATTTACATATAAACAATTTAGATTTAAATTCAACCAGTGTATTCTCAGACATAATTTCAGTAAATCAGCTTAATCCCCAGTATGCTCTGTTTAAAAGTATAGTTTTTATTAGAGTTGAAGTTGATGTTATTAAAAGATTTAGCCAAGTGATGTCAGACACTGCTTTATCTCAGCTGCTGTTATAATTTTAAATAATTAAACATTGAAAATTTTTTTCGGAGGGCATACTGCCTCTGATAATATCCAGATATATTCTATTTTTTTCTAGGTTTTAGGATTGTTTGTCTGCCGTTAAATATTTTAACACAGCAAGTCTCACTAGGGCTTTTTTTTAAATTTTATTTGTGTTTTTTTTTTACTTTCTTTTGACCTTGGTGTGTCCTTAATCTTTGCTGGCGACGTTGTTGAATTGCTTGGAGGCTCGTCTCAGCCAAGAGCCCTCTGCATGTATGATGTCAGCTCCATGCCAGAAGGCTTGTAAGGTGAAGAACACTTACTGTATTTTTCTCTGAAAGACTTCCTAAAAAAAAAATGGTCACTTGTGATAAGAAAAAATTTCCATTTTTTTCCTGGGGTTTGAATCTTGTTGTTTCAGGACGAAGAAGGAAATCAGTGGCAAAATAGGAGCAGTGAGAGGAAAGATTGTAAGGAAGGATTTGAAATTACTCTCAAATGTATTTGTGGTTTTCTTAGCAGAAGAGGTTATAAAATACAAAAGGCTTGTGATTAAAAATCAAAAAAAAAGATGAAAAGATGCCATAAGAAGCTGCCAGTGTTGTTATCCGAGATTAAGTTGACTGATCAAATAATGAGAGCTAAAAAGTGTGATGTGATCTGCTCTGTTTATAAACCTATCCTGGATTAATTAAATCTGTCGTTTATTTAAGTACATGTCACGTTGTCGTATTAAGGTTTCTACTTAAAGGGGTTGTTGGGAAAAATGGAATAATTTGGTTTAAAATCAAAACCAGGAACATAAGCCTTAAATGAGTAGATTTTATAAATTCCATGTCAAGGCTGCCTGTGGTCTGAGATCCCAGGCATGGTGGAATTTATCATCCCTCAGAGATCAGTTGTATGGGCAGTATTCATCTTTCTCCTTAAGCTTTCCAGCAACATTTTTGGGCATTTCATTTTGATTTAGATGAAGGGTGAGCTTCTTAATGGTTGTCTCCATGGCGTCAGTTCTGCTGAGCTTCTACTGAATAATCAAATTGCTTTCCTTTCACCACCCAGAGACCAAATCTGTGATGTGAAAACCCGACTTTTGTGCTGAACTGGGTGGAGTTTCCCCCCTCATGAGTGAGAGCACCAGTGGCAGTGAGACAGAGTTCTGTGCTTTGAGTTTTGCAGAGCTGGCAAGAGCAGCAACCTGAACGAGGAGCAACAGTTTTTACAGCGTGGTCTGGACACCAGCACAGGTAACACAACCTGTTTGATGGCTGTAGTCCTGGGGCTACTGCACAAACGAGGGATATTTGGGATATTTTCTGTCAAATTCATTCTCCATTTGTCCAGTTTCCACTGATTGCAGTGGTAATGTACTGTGGTTTTCAATATATCAAATAACTGGGTTGTATTTTGGTGGGACGGTGCCTCAGCCTGGGTAGTTAGACCTTTCCACTTGCTCCAGAATAGCTTTGGTAAGGCCTGTGTAATAAGGAGCGCCAACCTGAAGCCTGAAATTTTAAAGGAATTGATAATTTAAAGTAAAACCTGTCCTGGTAAACAGCTGAGAAGCCATCACCTTTACAGTGAGAGTGGGTAACACTGGAGCACCTGCTCATCCAGTGCCTCTGTCCTTGCAGGCTTTCCAAACTGGATGTGACTCCAGGCAATGCCCCAACACAGGGCACAGTCAGGCCTACCCTGAGAAACTTGGACAAACTGTCCTTCAGAGCTCCTTTCCAGCCTATTTTATCCTGAGATGCCATGAGAGATTTCTGGATGTCCAGTGTTGGGGCAGTTATCCACACTGGATCTGGGAAAGGAGGTGGGTCCCCTGTACTCCGAATTATGTGTCCATTCCCTTCAGTCCTGTGTTGGTGCACTGAGGAATTTCTGTGTGGGACAACGTTATTTGTGGGTAAATTATTGTGATCTTCGTCTTCTGTTCTGAAAGCATCGAGATGGTGTTTTCCAAACATGGGGAAATATTGTTGAAATAAATGAATGTTAACAACTATAAAGATAGTGGAATTTGGACAATGTCTGAGCAGTCACGTAGCTGCAGTGGTTTCCTTTCTGTATCCTTGCATCAGGTCACTAGAAACTGATCTTTTCTGTGGAAAACTACAACCAGCTGTGGAAAATAAAGTGAGTGAACCGGGGGGGGGGTGTCTTAGACTTGCTTGTTTTGTCTTTTATAAGGAGTTTAAATTTTTCAGACTTTAATGGAGTTCATGAACTTTTCAAAGCAATCTGTGCTTTCCTGTATATGAATGTTAATTCCCAACCGACTTTTATTACAGATAGAATGAAATTAATGGAGTTTGATGCATTCAGCATAAAACATAATGCCAAGTGGTTGTTTCCACTTTCTCATTGTCAAGTAAAAGTCTCTGAAGAAAAGCAAAAAGGATTTCTGAAGAGAAGTGGGATCCCAAGTCCTTGTGACCGTGTTTAATGAGAAGAGGAACCTACTTTAAAGAATCGGTAAAGAAAATGTTTATATGAGCAAAATATATGGCCACTTCTTAGTTTTAGTGATGTCCTCATTTCATATCTGCTCTCAGAAACTCATAGAAAACAGCCATTCCTATAGATAGAAATCTTAAGCACCTCAGTTTTGACCTTTCTCAGAAAATTGGGTTTATGTTTCCTATTTGTATTGCACATTGCCGACCTTTATAACCCTGAAATGCAGAGCAAAGCACTGTTATCTGTCTGGATAACTGCAGCTGCTCGGGGAAAAAGGAGCACCTCGTGGAGATGAAAAATATGTGACAGCTTTTGACAAGAAGGTAGAGCCAAGATAATCAAGGAGTGGCTGCTCATTGATGTGTTAGAGCCAGCACAGCACCATGTTTGAACACTGGGCAAGTTTCTGCTGTGAAATCAGCACAGATGCCTCTTTGGTGCCTCCACAAAAATGCTGTTGAACAGATTAGTGGAAAAAAAAAATGTTTAGTATTGTCTACAACAGGACTCCCACTCTGCTTCCTACATAGATTGTGACCTTCACCTCATCATCTCATCTGAGAAAGACTGCAGCAAAATACTGTGGAAAATGCCTCCATATCTCTCAAATACTGAAAATACTGAATGCCTCCATATCTCTCAAATACCAGATGTACTGCTGGAGCTGGGTATAAAACCTTACCCAGCAGGTACCTTAACTCCTGCCTCTCAGCTTTGAGCCAAGGCAGAAAGGGCTGGGAGGAACCATTACAGGGCTGTCTGGGATCCCAGAAAATGGTCAAAGAGCAGTTCTCTGCTTCCTCCAGATCTCGGGATGAGTGGATCTGCATGTAGCAACCATCCAGGAGAAACGATGAGGAAATGGAAGTCCTTCACCTATTGGATTTCTTGTAAACTCCAGGACAAAATTCATGGAGGCATATACTCTAAGGCACCTTTTATGGTGTTCTGTTTTCCCCTAGCTGGTTCCCAAGACCTCAGATTTGTCCCAGCTGCAAAGCACATATGACGTAAGACATTTTGGAATAATAACATCATTTTTTCAGTAGGAAGGCTGAGTATGGAAAAGAATATCTTGGTCCTCTGTTTTCTTGCTGAAGTTTGAGGAAAGAAATTCCTTCCCTCCTTCCTCCCTCCCTCCTTCCCTCATTACATTACAGTCATTAAAAATCTCCTTCCCCATAGAATTACTGCTGTCTCCATAAAACTATGTTCATAGCATACAAAGATCACAAAACAGATTATCCATAGTTAATCACTTAGAGAAATTGCTGTCACAGCTAAACCAAGTAAACCAAGGTTATGGGCAGGTCAGGAGAAGTTCAGATGGAGCAGCCCTGCCAGACAGGGTTCTGAGGTCCTGCAAACCTCTCAGGAAACTGCTACAAGCACAGAAAATGCCAAAACCCCCTCAGTTCCCTAAGCCTGTTTTACATGGGCCAAACTTCCAGCGTGTTTTCACCATTTCCTTTTAAATCAGGTGGTTTGGGTTTTTTTTTTGCACACAGTTTGCTTGCTCACATTCCTCACACAGCCAGTGCAGGACCTTCAAGGCTGCAATCAACACTCCTTTGGGTGTGAACTGAGACGAAATGGCAAGGAAACTGGTTCTTTCAAATTTAGAGGGAAGACAGAAAAACAAAATTAAGGCCTGAAGAAACCCATAACACAGCATCACTTGCACATGGTCTCTAGGAACAGGTTTATGTGAATGAGTAACTCGTGTTACTCAGTGCTATTGCCAGACAGGAGAATCCTTGGGCAGATTGTCCTCCTACTCTGCTGCTTTCTTGTTTTTTAAGGGATGATTCTCCCCTGTGTTTGGATTTAACTGTCATCACCTACCCACACAATGGATCTTCCTTTGGCAGGGAAAACAGTCCTACCTTGAGTGGGGTAGTTTTTGGATGAAGGCCCATTAGAATTACTGCTCTGTCCCCTTAGAAGGTGAAAATGTCCAGGTTTCAGCTTTTTTTGTCAAGAGAAAAATTGCTGCAGGTTTCTGACCTCAGCCTTGCCTCCTTCTCTCCACTCAGTAACTGCATTTTTATTTTGGCCTCCTTCCTTTGAACACCACGAAGATGTTTGTCTCCCAGAAGTACATCCTGCTCTGTTAGATAGCACTTGGAATTAAGAATATACCTTTTAATTAATGATTTCATAACGCTCCTCATTTCCAGGTGGAGAGGGAAATCACAAAATGGTTAAAGGTGGAAAAGACCTCCAAGATCATCATGTACAACATTCAACCAAACACCTCCCTGTCGACTAAACTTTATCACAAAGAAGTGCCAAAAGTTGTTTCTTTGGACACTTCCAGGGATGGGGGCTCCTTACTCTAATCAATACTTTGACAGATTGATTTTATTGAAGGAAAAGTGACTTAACATCAGTCCCTTTTCTCCCTACACACATCTCTTAAAAAGGGCAGCAAATAGCAGAGCTTTGTGACAGGCCATTTCACATTAGTAGATTTAGAAATCACAGGGTTCATTTGTACCTTAAGTGATTTTTAACTTTGCAAAGGGCTCATGTGTATCAAAGGAGTGTTTTTCTGTGGTTCTCAGAGAGAAAAGAAGATGCAGGGTTTTTTTAACCATGAATACATCTTAACAAAAGTATGTCATCTGCAATAATTTACTCAAAATATTTTTGTTCTAATTAATTTCTAAAGTGTTGGGAAATATTTGCATAACAAAACCTTTGTAGTTTTGACTTCTTTAAAAATAAAATCACCCCTTCATGATGTAATAATTAGCAAGAAGCACAAAGTGATCTAATACCCATTCTTCTGTATCAAACTGGCTTTCATTTTTAATCATAAATGCTGCCATTCTTAGGTCTTGAATAATTACAATTTACATCAAGCTGCCTAGGGGATGTACTCAGCCTTGGGAGGAAGAAAACAGGTCACTTCTTTCTTCTGTTTTCAAAAGAGACCCAAAGTTTTCAATCCATCATTGGAAAGGTGATGAGAAGCTCATCACATAAATGCACATAAACATGTTTCTCCCTGGGTTCTCCCTGGCATTTATCCTTTGCCTCCTTCTGTGGCACATGTGGCTCTTGGCAGCCTTAGGAAATAGGATCTTAATGATCTGTATCATTAGCTACACAAGTAATAAATGCTTATTACCCTTAAATGCACATGATCTCATTACATTCCCTTAAGGTCAGCAGGTGCCTACAGATTAAAAAGCAGCACAGCAGATTAAAAATCAGCACAGCTGGTCCACAGACCCAGGAATGGGGCAGCCACAGCTTCCCTGGGCAAACCGTGTCAGGGCCTCACTGCCCTCACAGAGAAGAATTCCTTCCCAATATCCCATTCCCCCTTGTCCTGTCCCTCCAGGCCCTTTTCCCAAGTCCCTCTCCAGCTCCCGTGGAGCCCCTTTAGGCACTGGAATGGGGCTTTGAGGTCTCCCCAGAGCCGCCTTCTCTCCAGGTTGAACAATCTCTTTAACCTTCCAACGTGGCATTGACATCCTATGAGAAGAAATTTCTGCAGGTGGGAAGTATCAGAGATGCTGTTTGGAAGGTGAGAAGTCTCATGTTTTCCAGCTTTGCTATTTTCATAACCAAGTTACTCAGCTGAAGTGAGCTTTGTGCCTCCAAGTGGCAGATCAGTGAAAAATACTTACCTCACAAATTTTAAGCTTTTTGGGTTCTGACATGGACAAAGAGTATGTCCAAAACCACCTCCCTTCCATGTCTGCTCCAAATTTTATCTGCAGGTATTTGCTCTTCAAAAATGATGCCATTTTGTCAGTACCATGTTTTGTTTAAATGCTGTTGAGTACTTTGCTTCACTGTTTGCACTGTCTCCTTTGGAAATTGTCCATCAGGTTATGACCAGCTGTGGTGATACAGAGAGCTATTGAGGTAGAAATGGTAGGAGACAGAAGTGAAAATGAAAAATATGTATTTTATGGTGACTTAATGACTTCTCTGAGTCGAGCCATTTACTCTTCATGTAGGCATTTTACATTTAAACCTTGTACCTCTCGAGAGGTTCCCAAATGTTAATTCTAACGTACTCTTTCTATTAAGCAGAACTCTGCTCCAAACACAAATAATCCTGGGCTCTACTTGATGTCTTTCAATGCTAGATAAGCTTTCTTTAGCTGCTAACTTTTATTAATGGCCACATAATATTTCTTTGAACATAATCTCTCACGTGTCCGAAGGCAAATGGGCTCAGTGTTCAGCAGTAAAGCAAATTTCACATGTTAAAATCAGGTATATCTGGTGTGTGACAGATGGGAGACAGCTGGAAACATGCTACATGTCACAGTAATGTTTTTACCATGTGTTAATGTTCACTGATGTTTAGCTGCTTGTTTGCTGGGAGGACAGCACACTCCTAATTTGTTTATCATAGCTTGGTGGACAATTTCTGGTATGGATTCTTTTACATCTGTTTCTCAGCCTCCCATAAAGCAAAGCCTTAACTGTCTTAAAAATTGAGACATATTCAGGTGCTACCAAACCTCTTCATGATGTATTTTTCAGAGAGGGAATGGATTGAGTGATAACACCAGGCTGTGGTGTTGGGAGAGTTATTTTAGCTGTTACCTAGTCAATAAGCCACTTACAAGCCATCTTTGCTGGAAGAGGCTGACATTATTCAAACAGACATGCTGCCCTGCTGGTTTTTTTTTTAGGAGAATACCTATTGCTGTTTCTAAAGCCATTTTATGTTGTATGCTGTGTGTAAAATAATCAGGTTGTAGATTCAGTATTAATTGCTGAATTTAGGGGCCAGGTGTTGGCGGCTTTTTGATAAAGCCTACTAGACAGCTTTAGTGGGTAAATAGCTGCTTTTGCAGAGATTCCTTTCAGAAAGATGGTAGGGAAAAAAGAGCTAATTCTAGTTGAGTCATCACAGACATCAGCAATGTCTCTAGAAAAGACATGTTACCTTGAATGTGGGAGGTGTGCAGTAATACTGAGTGTTTACCACATCCAGCTGGCATAAATTCTATGGATTTTACAAGATTTAATGGGGGGGGGTGGTGTGTGAACGTCATGTCTGTGAATTGCAAGATTCAAACTTCTGGGAAAGATCCCTCTCCAGAACAGAACTGGAAGCTGGACCTGGTGAGGGGCCCATTTTAATAGATGTTGAGCACCTTCCAAGTTAAGGCTGTTCTTTTCATTTTCCATTGGGATGCAGCCTTCTAGGAGGTGCATCCTGCTTTCCTTGCCGTGCCTGCAGTTCAGGGAACATTGTCCTGGAGTCAAATCTAAAAAAAGATAGTGAGTTTAATTCCTGGCCTACACTAAATGTTAATTTTGAGTGAGAGTGTGTTTTTTAAGGTGAGTTTTCTTGGGGAATTTGGTGCTCGGTACGTGGCTGCACTGTCTGACAGAACTGGAATGGAAATTAACTTGCAGCACAGGAGCATTCAGCAAATAACTGAGCTGGAGGAAGAGCTACTGCCCAGGGTCTTGTCTGCAGCTGTGTGTTGCACAACCAGAGCTTTTCAGTCCAGCTGAGCTGCTCATCCGAGTGCTCCCTGACACGCCTCAGTCAACACAAGACAGGAAGCTTGGGAAAGTTTAGATCAGAGGACACAGCCCACCAGCACATCTCAGACTGGAAAAGGGCGGCTGCACCCAGTCAGAGCTGGTTGTCCTGGCTCTTGTGAGCAGATGCTGAGTTCTCCAGGGTGCTTTAAAAGAGCTGTAGATGGAGAGGTGGATCCTCATCTGGTTTGAATTGTAGCTTTGGGCCCCAGGAGTTAATCAGCATAACAGGGAGGTTATCCAGCTCTGAGCCTGGTTTGAGGTGCTATAAATTAACACACCTTATAGAAACTTGTGAGGAATTACTGGGAGCTTGTGAGGAGCAACTTGCAGCACAGGCTCATGCAGTTAAAATATCACATAAAGCAGTCCTCACACAGACAGGGATGTCACCCTCCCATGGGAATGGAGAGGTCACTGCCATATTGTGGATTTGGACTTGTTATTCACAGCAGAAACAAATTGATAGACAGAAATTGGTGAATGAACTTTTTGCCTGACCTTGAAAGCCAAGGTAAAACCCAAAGTACTGCTCGTGGCTCTGTGTTCTTGTAGTGTTCAAAGGAACGGAGTCTTGGGAAATAAGGATAGACTGCACTGAGCAGATACAAACTCTGCAGTAACTCAGAATTGGCTGTAGAGATAAAATATATAAGACTAATTGAGCTCTAATGCAGTCATACAAGCCACAATTTGTTTCCTTTTAAAATTCACAGGACATGGCCAGGGCCACTGAACGAGGTCAGTTCAAATGGGGAATGCTGTTCACTTGGTCTGAGCTGAGACTGCTCGTGTCACTGCACCAAAGGGACGAGCTTCTGGCCTGCTTGGACAGGCTGCCACCTGGCTGTCCAGCATCTGCACTTATTAGGGGTTTTAAGGAAAATGATTTTTTCTCCTCTTTTGTCTCCCTTTGCTTACATCAGCCCCTAAAAAAAATATAAAAAATATCCATGGCTTGTTTGAAGACTTAGCCAGTTTTGGCATTTGTTCTTACCCTGACAAAATGCTGGTCTGCGCAGAGCTTCGGAGGAACATTGTTCTGACAGCCCATTGAGTCCTGCATTTCCAAACTTTCCTGGTTAATGTACCATGGGCTGTGGCCTTCTGCCTCCTCCTCTCACTGCCTGTGCTGACTGCAGGGTCCCTGGAGCTGCAGGCTGCTGGCACACGTGCCCTGGGACCGCTCCCTGCAGGAGCACCCAGCACGGGGAAGGGCTCGGGTTATTTTTCACTCTGCTTTGCCAGAGGAGTTCTGATTATGGCAGAACACAGGGTTAGAGAGGGAAAAGTGGCCTTTGCAGGAGTGGTGATGCTGAAAAGAAGACAATGAGAAGGTGGCTGGGGCAGGGCACACGATGGTGAGCTCCTGGTGCAGACCTTGTTGCAGAGGGACAAAGCTTTGAGAGCGGTGTGGCGGTGCTGTAGTATTCTCTCATTTGCATCTTTATGTAATATAGTACAAGCTGCTAATGAGGCTACTCCTATAGCAATACATTATCTTGGAAAATTTAAAATTGTTTCTTGAAAAGCCAGCAATAAATAAATTTAACACCCCCCCCCCCCATCTACCAGTCCCAGTTTCATAATCTTTGAGGAACTGAGTTTCATAAGATAAAGAAATTCAAAACAGAACATTGGAATAGAAAAATAAGCATGCCAGAAACCCCTGGGGAAGCCTGTGATTTACCAAGGAGAAGGAGGGGTTGAAAACACAACATATTATAAAATATTGAATGTTAAGTGATACAGTGCATGTAAAGAAGTAAGAAAACAACTTTTCTGAGCATATATGGGTAAACTTCTTGTGAAAATGAGAAGCTTAAATGCAACCCATGCACAGTGTTCCATGCTGACAATTTAGTAACTTTGAATGGTGAAACTGAGCCAAATTTCCTTTCTTCAAGAGCATAAGTCAGGAGATTGGTTCCTTGATGTTCTCTTAAATTTTTTATTATACCATTATCTTCTAAGCTTGCATTTTATTCTTTAATTGCAGACATTCAATTCTGACGTTTTCCCCCCTCAAAACCCCAAACAACAGTCCCATTAAATAGTGCTTTAGGGTAATAAGGAGAGTAAGTAATGACAGTAAGTCCTGTGAGGACACAGCTGAGGGAGCTGGGGATGTTGAGTCTGGAGAAAAGGAGGCTCAGGGGGGACCTTCCCATGCCCTGCAACTCCCTGACAGGAGGGGGGAGCTGGGGCGGGACAGGGAGCGGTGTCAGGTTTTGCTCTCCAGGAACAAGTGACAGGACCAGAGGATGTAAACACAAGCCATTATTCCATATATGTTTACTGGAAAGCCATACACCAGGTGGTTATCCTGCACATTAAGAGCAGAAGTGAAACAGCTCAGCACAGATAACCCAGTGATTCCCTGATGAGCACAATGCCGCTGTTTCTCTGTGCCTCCTGCTGACCCCTCAGTGATCCCCCTGCAGACCTCACCCACAAGGAAGTTATAGCAGTGACAACTGAGCTGTGCAAGAACAGATCCTCCTTCTCTGCCCTGTTCCCAGCTTGCATGTTCTCATTTCGGATGGGCTGTTGGACCTGACGGATCACTGGGGGCAGCTGCTGGAAGCTCAGTGTCTCCAGCAGCAAGTGGGCTGGAATGAGGGACTCATCTGCTCTAAGCAGCGTGTTTGGATGGAGGCAGAGTGGTTTTTAACCCGAATCCAAGTCTAACTTGGTAGTTTTGAAGCAGATCCTGACAGGCAAGTTCTGTCACGATACAGCAGGAGGAATCAGGCTGGGAAAGGTCACCCTCATCCCCCCGTCTGAGGCTGTGTCTGGGGAAAGAGCAGCACTAAAGGTCGTTCGCTGCTTCTGTGTGACAGCTGGCAAAGAGCAGGTTAAAAACCACCCGGCTCTGTCACTTTTAGGCAAAGTTAGTTGCCTGCAGTGTGAGCTGGTGTTTCTCTCCAGTGTTTTGATTAATTATTTTGGTCGTTCATTCAGTGAAGTATTTGTAGTGCGGCGCAGTGAACTGAGATGACCTAGAAATAATTCCCTAACACAACCTGACGTTACGGTTTACATCCAGGGAGAGATTTATTCTATTGCTCGTAGGATATCTCCATCAAAACGCCCCTCAGTCATTCCAGGGTAGCTGGTTCCATTCCTGCAATACCAGACAGCTTTATATCCACAAGACAATATTTAGTGGCTTCCCTTCTTCAGAGCTGGAGTGTGTTGGGACAGAAATTCTGCCTGTGGGACGCTGCCCAGAGGTACAGCCCTGGCAGCAGTGGCTGCAGCTGTTTTTCAGGAATCAGCCCTGGCACACGGGATCCTGAGGCACAGCCAGGCTCTGCTGCAGCGTGCTGATGCCCTGAGCAGGGGCAGAGGGCCTGGCTGCAGGTAATTACTGCCTGTGTGTGGCTTTCCATGCTCAGGGAGCACTGGGATGCAAAGGCAGCTGTGTGTTTGCATGTGGTGTGGCCAGTAAATGTTAGTGCTAGTGGGTTCTGGAAAACCTTTTTCTAGGACTAAAACTAGCCTCTAAAGCTTTTTTTTTTTTTTTCCCCAAGTTAAACAATTCTAGATGTTCCCAGGTTGCTTTAGAATAATTACAATGAACAGAAATTGCTCGATATAAGGGAATAAGGCAGCTACTTGTTCCATTCAGTTTTATTCCCCTTCTAGCACCAGTTTGGTGAAGTGTAGAGGAAACTCCAGACTCCATTTAACATGGACATTTTGGTTATTTTCTGCCCACTGTTACTTTGTTTATAATCACCTCTCAGCCACTTACAGCCAAAAAGCACGTCAGGCAGCTATTCCAGTCTGACTAAAGCACCATTGCTGGCAAAACACATTAGTTTTTGTCCTTGTGACAGCGCCTGATCCATCCTGTCCTTCTCTTAGGCACTGTTGGACACATTTAGCACCAGCATGTACTTATGACTCACAAATAACTCACAGAATTACTTCAGCCTGTTTGATATTCGAAAATAATAACCGAGTGTTTGCCTCTGAGTTTAACGTGAGACCATTTACAAACCTGGGGGGAAAATGATCAGCTAATAAGTTGCAAAATCTTTCAGTCACAGATTCAGAGACTGGTTTGGGTTGGAAGGGACGTTAAAGCTCATCCCATTCCACCCCCTGCCATGGGAAGAGACACCTTCCACTAGCCCAGGTTGCTCCAGCCTGGCCTTGGACACTTCCAGGGATG
>JAWWES010000024.1:18173849-18194439 GCA_035583135.1 Lophotriccus pileatus | reverse complement strand
CAGGGATGGGGCAGCCACAGCTTCTCTGGGCAACCTGTGCCAGGGCCTCCCCACCCCCCCAGGGAAGAATTTCTTCCTAACATCTAAGCTAAACCTGCACCCTGCCAGTGAGAAGCCACTCCCTGTCACTCCAGGCTCTTGTAAATATTTTAAGTTTTCCCCCACCAATTCATGCATATTTAAAACAGGGGCAAATCTTGAATGAATGCACTGGTATAGTGTGTGGTCAGAAGGACAGAACAAACCACAGCAGCACAGCTCTAAAAATTACTTGGATTTCTTTGACAAGAGAGGAAAATTGCCCATTGTCCATTAATTGTCAGCAGGAAAGAGTGGTGGAATTATTGACTGGTCTCAATGTGCAGAGGCAGGAATGAGAAGTGGCAATACTTACATCAGCTTCTTAAGAAGACTGAGCTCTGCAGAAGGGCTGATATTATGGCTCACTTTAACCCATTTAATTCCCTTTTGTGCTCTGTTTGATTGATTGAACTTCACAGGAAAAAGAGGGAAGGCAGATTTAGACGGGGGAAAAACCCAGGAAAAATTGTATGTGGGTTAAACCCTCCCTCCCACTCATTCTTCTCAGTTTTATTTTAAACATCCTGAGCAGTGTGAGAAGCTGGGAAAGAAGAGTGAGGTGGGGGGGGAGTAAAAAGTCCCTTTAGAATCTAAAGCCTGGTGCCTTCCTTCCTGCTCTGATGAGCAAGGGTGAAACTGGGTAATTGTGGTGCTTTGGCAGAGTCACAAACCCTGGCTGGCAGCTGCTGCAGCTCACACTGGGCTTTGAGCTGATCCATTCAGGTTCCTGGGAAAGAAGGATCTTGTGTTGCTGCTTCCTTGTCATGTCTGGCTGTAGGTGCTCGTAGTTAGCTGTGCACTGGCTTGTGGGCTTGGAGTGAAGTGAATCCATCCTGAAGGGGAAGGGACTGAGACAGGAACGTCCAAATTCTTCAGTGCAACCCCTTTTTGCTGCTCCCCGCTGGGTTCAACGGAGCACATCCCCCAAGAACCAGCCAGCAGTGGGAGCTGAGCAATTGTAATAGTTAATTGTAATGCTGTTGTGGCCTGGGCAGAACAAAACAGAAATAATCAGGCTTAAAACAAACAAACAAAAAAAAACCCCAAAGCAACACAGTGTTATTTTAGAAAAAAAGCACATGTAGCTGAACTAATACTCCTGACGAGCAAGGACACAGATTTCTCTCAGGGCATCCTGCAGTCCTGTAGGGGAGAAGTGACCTTATTTGCATTTTTCTTGTTGAGTTGCTGTTGGGATTTCTGCAGCGTGGCAAGAGAAAATTCCTCCAGGAGAACATGGAAATACCACAGCACTAACACAATATCCTTCAAGTAGGTTCCTGCTCCTCAGCCTCCTGTTGCCCCTGCCCACCCATCACTAAGCAGGGCCCCCTGCTCTCAGCTGCACCCCCAGCCTTGCCCTCACATTTTCCCCTGTACTTCAAAAGCGTGGAAGTTGCTCCTTCCCCCATTTCCAGAAGAATCTTTGGCCTCCCCTCCCTGCTGCTGCCCTTCCTCCCCAGCCTGCTTTAGAGCTCTGCCCTCGCCGTGTACTCGAGCACCCAAGTGCTCCTCTCTGAGCTCAGCAGTTTGGAGTTGAAGTCTATGATTTTAGACGCCTCTCTCGGGAGTGTTTTCAATTCTAATCAGGTTCTCCAAATTGCTTAGACTCTTTCCCAGCATGTAGTCCTGCTCCAGTTTTGCGGTTAGATAATTAAATCCAAGCCCAGGAGCAGCCAGTCCCTCCACAGCGTTGCACAGGCACAGCTCTGCATCTTCTCACCCTGCCAGGGCAGCTGACACAGGGACCCGGGATTTGGTTTTTTGGTAGCAGTGGATCTTCTGTCTGTGGAGTGTCCGGGTGCTGTTTCATCAGCCTGGGATGGCTCCAAGATCAGGGCATATCAGGTGCTGCAGTTCAACACCCCAAAGCATCCGCACAAGTGCACTTGAGGAACGGTCATCTCAAAATCCAGGGTTTTATCCCTGCCATCTTCCCACGGGAGAATTAGAGCAGCAGGATGTCAGGAAGGGCTATTAACTGTCACCTTTTAAGCTCCCCATATAATGTATGCACATACTAATTACAGCATAGAAATAGCATGGATTAATTATATACATTACAAGTGGGATACAGCATTTTGATATTTAAAGGATATTTTTATATATATATATGACACATTTGGAACTTGATTCACGGAAAATTAAACACACCTTGGGTCTGCGTAATGAAAGACTGCAAAATTCTGAGTTTAATGTATAATATAACCTTTATTCTTTTTCCTCTAAACTCTTGGAAACTTACATAACAATCGTGCTTTAAGTATGACACCGTTTATAGACATTTAAAATGCATCTTAATTTATAAATATTTTACATTTGGTCCATAGAACAGGTTGCAGTTTACTAAATAATACTGTACTCTTTTAAACAGGCTCTGTATATATTTTTGAATATGTATATATTACATATATATTTTTATATAGAGATAGATTTGCCTGGTGTTGGATATTTCCTTATTGCAAAAAGCATATATGATCATACAATAATCTTTTTTTTTTTCTTTTTTCAGGGCAAGTACTACAAAAAAGGTACAGCTATTCACAGTTTACACACAGTAGTTCTACAACACTAGTTTTGTGCTATGTGATACGTTTGTACAGCTTTTTGCTAAAGAGCAGGTCTGTCAAACATCTGTCATAATTGTTTACAATCAAACATTTAATACTGCGTTTTTCTTAGAACAACATGGGACTTGATTACATTAAACAAGAAAGAGAAAGTTGGAATTTTTATCCTTAGTCTAACGAAATTCACAATTATGATGTGCATGTATCATGTGTAATGTTTGTGTAGAATGTACAGGTTCCTCTAAACCCCAAAGACTCACAGGATGTTTGCGTCTCAGCTATGGCCTTTTAGGATGTAGCTTAGATCTCGTAGTATTTTACAGTTGATCTATGAAACGGTTTAGAATCTACCGAACATACTCTGAAATTTTATGATGTAGTTTGAAATACATGTGTATTATATATATATATTATTTCTACATAATGTGCTTGACATTCTGAGAATAATACTTTATTGCAAGAACATGTTTGTCACCTTCAGACAAAAACAACGAGAAACCCAACGTTCACAGGTAACATGTTTTTCACGTAGTAGTTCTACATAAATTGTGCTATCTAACATTGTACGGTGCACAAAAAGTTGCTGAAAAGCATGTTTCATTGCACAGTTCTGTCACAGTCATTTACAATCAAACAATCAGCTACTGCACTCTCCATAGTCCTCCGTGTCTGTCATATAGCTGCCAAACGAGAAATGCCGGACGGGGCTAGCGCTGCATTCCCCACACAGGGAAAACTTCCAGGGGCTGGCCGGGCTTTCTGGCTGTGTGGCAAATGCAGACCGAGCCCAGAGCGAGATTGCATCGTATTGAAATAGCTGTGCCTCGTGCCTTCATCACCACCAGTCAAGTGGAAATCAAAATACAACTGTCCCCAAAGTGCTAACGATCCGTATTCTGTATTTTGCTTATTAGGAACTGCTAAAAGTCCTTTAACAGGTTGAAAAAGAACAGCTGGGAATGGAATCCTAAATTGGAACTTACTCCGATCTTTAAGCCATTGTTTTGGTTTCTTTTTGGTGACAATGCAATAATAGTAGGATAATAACAGCATAATAGTAGCTCAAGCACTCTGAGCTTCGATTGCAAATACTTTGTATTTTTCTCCTGGGAATCTTTAAATGCTCCTGGATATCACTTCGCTAAAAAAGTTAAAATTCATATTTATGCCCCTAACATCTGCAATTCATGTGCTGATTCACAAAGATACCTTCTTTCTGTAAGAAACAGTATATGTATTTTTAAAGGAATTTATAACCTTATTTGAAAGTCCCCTGAAAGGCAGAGTACAGCCAGTGAACAGCCTGGGCTGTACTGCCACAGACAGCTCAATTTGCACTAGGAATGTTTTTAAAGGCTGTGGCTGCTGTTAATTGAAGGAAGCCTCTTCCCCTTCAAACGGCCTCAGCTGGAACAAATTTTAAGGGCAGACTTTTTCACTGGAAATCACTTGTTTACAAAATGCTTCGTTCTTTTGTACAAAACAACCCAAACTTAATTTTACTCCCGCAGAGTCAGAAATAACAGTCTTGGGATTCAGCGGTAAGAAACAGTGATAAACTACTAAAAATCAGCAGCACAAAACTTCAAATAGTCGTGCTAAAAGGTAGATTAAAAAGGTCTTGGCACATCAATTTACAAATTCCAAGGTATGCAACTATTATTGTGAAAGGATAAAAACATTAACAGTCCGTGGATTGCCGGAGAACACGAAAACACTGTCAACATCTGAGCTCGCACGATGGCTGGATCATACCCATGGCGATTCCCTTGGAGTGGAGATGACCTTGTTGCTTTTTTCTCTTTTTTTAAATTTTATTTTATTTTTTATTTATTTTTTTAATTTTTTTTTTTTTTTTTTGCCACTAGAGGTAGGTAATTATATTCTCAGACATAATTTTGTGGTCATATTCAACCATATTTTTTGTTTTTCTGGAGTAGGAGCGGTACTTTTACAATACAGAAGTTTAGATGTAGGCTTCTTTGTTAGCAGAGTTGCTCTGTTGGGCCTGGTCTGGCCCGTTTTCAGGGTGAGTGATGTCTTCACTTGGCTGAATCATCACTTGGATGCGCTGTTTAAAGGACAACAATAAATGTGAGGCAGCCAAAAAACTGTTTCTAAGCTTGCTCTATTTTTTTTTTTTATTTGTAGTTGTTTTTAAAGTCAATGCTAACCACTTGTGTTGAGGCATTAGAACTAGAATTACAACTGCCTGTCTCCCCAGGGATCAAACCAGCACTAAGCCTCACCTACTGAAGGGAGGTTTAGCTCTATTCTGAATGTGACAGTAGGAGCTGAAAGACCCTGTGCAAAACGTTGGATGCCAGCAGGCATTAACACAGGGGGCTTTCCTAGGGAAAAGAAATGAGAAGAGACTGCAGGGAGACCAGCTGAGATCCTCAGCGCCTGTCACTCACTGGTGGAGGCTCCTCTCGTTACCTAGTGGTTGTTTGCCAATGCTTTCAAAAACAAGACCTTAATCCACAGCAGAACTGAGATGAGGAACTTTTACCACAGTCTTACACAACTCTGCCCCAGCAGCAGCTGCATTTTAGAGCAACAATTCTCCCTTTGCATGTAAATGTTTCTGTAAGACCAAAGGAGAGGTATTCAAAATGTAGGAGTTAGGAACAGGAGGGGGGGTGGGTGGGAGGGGAAACCCAGAAATTTTTTGTAGACCTCTTTGAAGCCTGAGTCTTTGAAAATTTTCTGAAGACAAATATTTGGATCAAGGTCTGAGCATTTCATGAGACATTACACATCAGTTCTGCTAAAGATCATCCAGCCCTCTGCAAAGATGGCTCTGTCAGCTGATTCCAGAAACCCCGACCAATTCATTTTGACAGTGTTTGGCTCCCACAGTCACAGAGGCAGAGATGGAAGTTTCAGCACTTGGGTTGAAGAAGGGCCTGTTGGGCACAGCACGAGCTCGAGAGGGAAAAATGAGGATGCACCCAGATTAAAAAAAAAATGAGGTATGGTGATTGCTGGTGGTTACTGAACAGGGTGTGGGTCAGTAACCTTATCAACATTTCCCAGTCCTTTAGCAGCACATCTCTGAGGACCTTAAAACTGACTTAAGCCTCTCCTATATGAGAAGTGTCATCTCCTTGTAAAAATTGGAATAAGGAGTCAGGGAGAGGCTGAGAGCCCAGTTCAGTGAGAAAAGAGCTTCCAGTGTTCTTCATGAGGTAACTGTTCACAGAAATCCCTTATGGGAAGACTAAAGGGAAGTGCTCCCAGGGTTTTTCATGTCCTTCCTGCCCCCTGCAGCAGAGCAAGGTGTAACTCAAAACAGGGGCAGTGCAGAGCAGGAGCTCAAGGCTTTGATCACATTACAGGGGGATGTTAAACAGGGTCACTGAGCAGACTCAGTCAAAACAGGAGTTACGTGGATTAGTCCTAAGAGTTTGATTCCAGTTCCCCAGAGCAGCCCCTGTCTTGATTCACGACAGTATGCCTTGCATTAATTAGGGCACATTTACATATTTTGTAAACTGCTACTTTGTTTTCTAGGTGTAAGGAGCTGCAATGCAAAGTGTCTGCAACTGTCAAACCAGAGATAAAGACTACACATAACACGGGCAATTATGTTTAACAGCAGATGATACAGTCATTTTCTTATCTTTTTTCCTGGTTGGTATTTGCTTTTATGTTTTTCAGCTTGATGCAAAATAACTGGGCTAAGCAAGGGAGAAACATGTACCAGAAAATAACTGCCCAGCAAGCTTTGATCAGTGTGCACAGGTCTGAAGATGGTCAGGAAAAAGAGACTTACCTGTTTTAAGGAGCCTTTCAGGGTTAGAAACATATATGCCATGTAGCCTGGTATCAGCACCATAGAAGACAAAGCCATGAACCAGCCAACTCCTTGGCCCCACTTTGGGAAAACATAACTTCCCATTGTGAGGGGAGTCATTTGGACAGCACTGAAGATAAACACTCCCTGCAAAATACAGTGGAAAGGAAGGCTTGAATGATATTCCCAGAGTCTTCTGGCTTCAAGAGTTTTTTCTGGAGTTTCCCAGGGAGCTTCTCACCAAAATGAGCATTTCATGTTAACGCTATGCTTTCATATACACAACCTGCACCTCAGATTATCCAGGTATCCTGCTGGGGGTATCCACTGGTGGCAGTAAATTCCTCTGATAACCTGCACAGAGCCAGAGGGATGGGGGTGTGGGGAAAGTGGGCTCCTGGGAATACCTGCATGCACATGACCACTGTGCCACTGAGCAGCAGCACCCCTGGCTTGCTTTTGTGTTACATTGTGTGCAGTAAACTTACATTTCTTTGCTTGTCATTTCACGATAGACTGTATGGGATTGACTGGGTAAAGTTTAGAGGCAGGAAAAGCATATCCTCTGGTTTCCAATACACAAATTCCTCACAAAGTTTGCCCGTGGTATAAAAGTGGTGAATACACGACACAGAATCCCATGAGAAAAGACTTTCAGTTTATAACCCTTCTCTGTCACCAGAATAAGTGCCTGTGAAGGAATTCAGTTTACAGAATGTGTATGTGGGAAATTTGGACTTTGGAGAAATTGTAAAATTCTAAGAATACAAGAAATGGTCAAAAGTTTGTTTTTTACAGTTTTCCATCTCTGCCAATGAAACTCGTGACTACTTGCCAGAGGCCTAATACAATAAAATCTTGACTACTTTTTTTAGGGCACAAGCTTCCTCTAATGACTCTGGTTGGTTTTTTTTCTGCTAATTGCCTTCAGTGGAATTGCTGAAATCCTTAAAAAAGGAATTAGGTCAGAGTTCATATGGACCTGTGGGGGTGGAAATGACAGTGTGCTGTAGTACACAGGCCACCTCATTTAACATCCTTTGAACCATATAATAAAAGCTTGTTTCTTACTGCCACAATGATAGGAGTGAAAAAGGACCAGCAGAGTTTCCACCAGATGCAGGGTCTGTATCCCACCATCTCTTGGATGTTGTCATAAAATCTATTAACACCTAAATACAGAAATAAGAAACAGTATAGAAACACATCAGGTGATTGAGTCAACTGAAAGCTCAGTGGTTCTGAGACACTGTCATAAATTATGAGATATATTTGGAAGCTCTACACAGATCCCAACCTAACTTTTCACCCATATGAATGGGAAAAACTATGCAAACTCAGAAGCACCAAAATTCACCTGTTCTCATTCCTTCATATCCCCATTAATTAATTAGAGGCCTGCAAACTTATTCCCATGCAAAGACCAAGGAAGTTTGTACATGTGAAGGCCAGATGCCAAAAAAACACCCTTGGTTAATTTCAACTCTTATTAGAACAAGAAATTTAGAATGTATCTTACAAGCTAAATTATAAGAACCCAATCCATCCTAACGTCAAACAGGTTCACTCTGGTGCACCCCAGGTTCATGCAAAAGTGGATATGAAATCAAAGAGGAGCCCTCCTGCTGCTGCTGCTGCCCATCAGCTTCCTAAAGGTCTGTGTATCACAGTATTTATAACTCTGATTTCTTCATTATTGAGCTGGTGTATTTTTCCATTTGCATTTCCTGGATTCATCAGCAGTATCTCTCTCCTATAAAATGCTGTTCCATCCTCTCAGTTCTATTAAAATCCAGCAGGAAGACTCCAGTTATCCAGCTTTCAGTTGTGTAACATAAACTGAAGTGCCTTGGTAATTGTCAGAGCAGCTCCTCGTACGAGCTGACACAGAACTAAGGTCATATGGAAAAATATGACACAGATCCATTAACCTTTATAGCCAGTGCCTGCCAGTCCAGGTTTCTGGATATTTTAGGGCAGTTATGCCCTAACTGACTCTCACTGCAAGATCCTGGTGTGACAGAGCCATTTCTGGAAAGGAAAGAGTACAAAGCTCCAAAGCCCTAAGACATTACATTGAGAACAGCAGCACCAAACACCTCTGAAGATCAAGGCTTTTCAAGGAAGGGGGGTGAGAAAAGAGAAGAGATGTCAGCTGCCTAATATTCCTGACACCACCAGCATCTAATGACTTCAGGGCCTCTATGCAGGGTGTTGAAAGAGGCAGCAGTACCTTCCACAGGCCAACTTTGAGTCCCCAGTGGAATTACACACATAGAAACCAAGGCCAATTTCACTTCCCCCCTCAGTATGCGCTCACACAAACCAGCAGATCAGAAGGTGAAGAACCCTTATGATGTGCAAAACTTAGGGGAAAAAATAAAAAACCATGTTGTTTACCATAGCACCAGGATATTGAGATGCACTCAAAGAATACAAGGAACAAGAGACTCATTCCGCTGGCAGAGTAGTAGTCAAAAAGCTTAAACACATAGATTCCACCCTAAAACATACAAGAAGGGAGCGTTAAAAATACAGTAAGGACTCAATTTTCAAGGTAGATTAAAATGTAAGCTGCAAAATAACGGTGGTGAATAGGTTAGGGACATATTTAGTATCAATTAATTAAAGTGAAAGGGTTAAAGTTTTAGAAGGCTCGAGGTCAAAAATTAAGATTGCCTCCAGAATCTATTTAACTGGTTTAATTTCACTTTAGTACTTTTTGTTTAATAATTCAATCATTCCCCTCAAATAGTTTGCAATCTAGAAGCAATGTCAACATGCCCAGCTGCCACTTTTTGGACTGTAAGAGTGCAGAGATGTGCATTTTTTTGTCACCTGAGCCCTGCAGCACACGCTGCATCCACGGACCACGGGCGTTTTACACTTACAAGTTCATGTCTGCTGCCTGAAATCTACACACAGTGTGGAAGGAGCATCCCTGCACTTCAATGCAAGTATTCCTGGTTGGACTGGGACAGGGAGAAACAAGGCATATTCCCAGTGCCCCCCAGCACGTACCTGAGTGATATTGGACAGCCCTATCAGGTAGGAAACAATGCACACCAAAGCGATGAAGATTTCTCTCCGGTTGCGCAGTAACCTGGGAAATTCGTCCACCAAAGCTGTTATGAATCCTTCCACAGTGCAGAACTGCAAGGGAAGTTGGACAGAAAATACAATGCAATGCACTGCAGGATTACATTCAGGGGAGGAGTTTTCAGTTGTACCCATCACTGGCCTAAGGCTGCATCCGTTCAATGATAAATGAAAATTCACTTGACTTCAGTGGAAGCTGTGCCCCTAAAAATCCTTGTTTCTGTCTAAAAAGATCTGTGTAAAAAGATTTCCAGCTTGGAAAATGCTCAGAATTCCAAACTATCAACTATGGCATTTGCTCTGTGAACAGAAAGTGCTCTTTCTTCTGATAAAGATGATACACCTACAGTTGAGGGATTTGACCCCTTGATCCTATAAAATCACTTCTTTTGTCTGTGATTTACTCACATATATGAAAGACAACAGACACAGAAAGTCTAATCAGGTTGGTGCATCATGGTGAAGGTTAGAGACACAAGATTGATTCTCATATGTTATAAATCAAATACTTTTAGTACCCCCAGAAAACATTTTTGCCAAGGATGTGCCCTCCAAACAGAAAGCGTGGCGACACTCCAGATAAATAAAGTGTATATATGTATATATTCAGACAAATTTATCATTAGGGCTGAAATAGTGAAAACTAGAATGTATGTGAGGTTTTATTAATTTTCAGCAGTGCAATCAGAATTCAACCAATAGTTACAGCTCCTGCAAATTACAGTGTATGAAATGTCTCACTGACAGACAGAAAATGCAGAAAGCATGACAGCCTGTAGATATATGTCCTTTTTAATAATATTAGACTACCCTCCTCAGCTGTTAGTTGCCTAGAGACAAGTTCTTTCAAGAATATTTTTGACCCAATTAATTTCACAGCAGTTTCCCCCCAGACTGAGCAATAGGTTTTAATGTCAAGCCTGAAGCTCATTGAAAGACAAAGAAACAGAAAATATAAACTTCCAACTTCCTTTCATCTCGCAGGATAAAATGCCCTCTTGGTCTTTTTGTGTTTTGGTTCACAGTCTGAAGTCAGCTTGGATTTATAGAAGATGATGGATTTTCTCTACTGAAAGACTGGTACAGTGCCAAGCCAGCAAATCCCACACCCCTCTGTGTGCTGGGAAGGCTGTGCTAAGAACTGCCAGGTGCTGGTTTGCCAACTGCAGCTGATTGCCAGAAGATTAAAACATCCCCAAGGCCTGGCCACACAAAGATGACCAAACAGTTCAGAAGGCAGGAGACACTTCAAGTCCTCCAAGTATGCACTGCAAAATAAGGCAGGGTGCTCTCCTTGGTGCTGGCAGGGTGGTTGTTACCCATATCAAAATCAGTGCCGATTATCAAATGCTTTTGTTGAACCTGGGTTAGTACTTTCTAAAGGGTTTTACCTTGTGCTGTGGGCTTTTTTTTTTTTTTTTTAATGCCCCAATAAACATTTTAAATGATTCCATGACTTAACGATTTAATTGTTTAATCCAGACGTTCTGGAGAACATCTTATTTGGATTTGCAAAACCCCTAGGCTGTGCCTTCCCATTCATTTCCAGCTGTCAGATACCTTGTATAACCTTGCTAAAGCCTGAACCAATAAATCCTTTCCACTGGAAAGTGATTTCAGAACACACCAAGACATGGAATGTCCTCAGTAACAACCCCCCTGCCTACTGAATTTGCTCCAGACAATTCATATGCTTAAAATGAAATGTGTGCTGCATCTTTTTGCTCCAGTAGTAAGTTCTTTCAGCAACATTTGTGGCATCTAAATCTTGCAAAATATAACCCCAGTGCCTCCTAAATAGCTGAACATTGCAAAGGTATATTTAACATTGTGATTTAACAGCTAATATTTCAAAGAAAAGTTCCTTTTGCCTGCACAACAAATTTCCTGCCCATTTTAAATATGCTTCCAACAGTTTGTGAAAGGGAAAAAGTGTCTTGACATCATTTTTTCACTATCCCAGGGTCCTGGAACTTCAGTTTTTTTCTTTGTATGATCATTTCAGAAACCTTTCTGCACGACTACCATCAGAGAGTGCACAGGGACAGGGCAACCTTGTACCCCACAGCTGCAGAAAATGCGTCTTGGTTATTCATTTTCACACCAGTTTTACCTGACTGTCAATTCCGAGCATGAGCAACATGGAGAAGAACAGTATTGCCCACAAAGGAGAAATTGGTAACTGTGTCACTGCTTCTGGATAAGCCAGAAATGCCAGTCCAGGGCCTGGGAGGAGAAACAGGAGAGAAAACATCAATGTGATGGATGGGTGCTGTGATTCTCTGCTCCTGTTGGTGACAAGTTTGAGGTTTATTGGAATGGCCCAGCCATGGATGCAGCCCCTGACCAGGGATTTCAGCTGATCAGTTTTCACTGACCAAGAGGGCAGTGCTTGTACCTTGCTTTTAAAACCAACCAACCAAACCAAACCAACAAACAACAAAAAAAGCAGCCCTAACCCCTCCCAAACCAACCAACCAGAATACTGAATGCAGTTCAGAAGTTGCTCCTGAGTGACACCTTTGTAAAGCAAAGGCAGGGAACGTTATCCTTGGCTGGGATTATATCTTCCAGCTTTCTCTCCCCTCAAGCAGTTATTGATAGCTCTGATCTCCTGCTTTGCACCAAGTAGTTCACAAGAGAAACAAAGTCAACTCAGAAAACAAAGACACTTTCCATCCACTTTCCTGCTGTTCCATTATTTATCTTAAAATACACATTTGAACAAACTATATAGTTGTGAACAGGCAAGCTGGTTCATTTGTGTTCCTGCTAACTGCTGAGGGGGGCATCGTGTTGGAAGGGAGGATGTAAATTATTATTTAGAAAGGAGCTCTTTTTGTTCTCATAGCACAGCTGGAAAGCAGCTGATGTCAGGTTAAGAGGGAAATCTGTAGCAAACTAAATAATTACAGGAATGAAGTTCACGTGCCTCATCTACGGTGGGTCTCTGGTTTTTGAGCTCTCATTAAAAGTCTGAGTGTGGCAAGCGCTTGGACACACACAGACCAGGGGAGCAAGGACTGGCATTAGCTCTAGAATTGTCAAATTCAGTGCCAGGAGGATTTTGAAGCAATTATTTGCTAGCAAGAGCAGCTATGATTGGAAAGCCTTCCAAATGGAAGTGCTAACAGCAAAATAAACTTCAGATAAATATGTTCATTTTACTCTGTTCCACATTCCACAGAAATGCAGCCACAGCTTTTAATAATCTCATTTGTTTTACAAAGTTGTATAAAAGATGGCAAAATAACCCATCTTGTAGGGCTAAAATGAAGCACCAGTTTCTGAGTTTGCCAGGAGGAATATAAGCCTTAATTAAAGAGTCAGATTTTCAAATATCCTTTGCAATTGGTGGCCACAGGAGGTCATGGGCATCTTTCAGGAGTCTGTTATCTTAAGTACCTTCAAATGCTCTTAGGAGCTTAATAGGATATAAAAATATTGTTCTGTTTGCAAGTGTGACCTTTCTATAGTTACATCTGTATCAAATACATAAATCCAAAAAGCTTATTTCACACACCACCGACTTTCCAGAACATTTTTCTGATGACGGTTTATGCCATCATCATTTTGTGCCTAATTTCTTTGGATGTGCAGCTTATTGAAGACTATTTTTAGGGTTTAAATTCTCTGCTTTCCTAACTAAGGGAATATTTCACCAATAGGATATGTTTGCTAGGATAGTTAGACGCATTTTGTCCACCAGTGACTTCCAAACAAGCTTTCAGTTATCAGATCCCTCCCTGTGGCCAGAACTGCTAAGTGAGTATCTGGTGCACCAGCTGGGTTAGGGCAACCATCTGCTCTGCTGCTTTAAGCTTTTTCATCTGGAAGACAGACAAGAAACTGCAAAGAATAGCATAATCCTTCCATGGACATCTCACTGCCCTAAATAAAATGACTTTCATAATAAAGGGTTCCATAAAAGAGCTGTAGGTAGGTCTGAACAGGTGAGAACTGCATCTGCCTCAAAGGGCTCAGCCTTTGTAAAAAGGAATTTAAAACTTAACTGAATTTGAAAATACTGGCTTAAAAAAAAAACCCAAACCCAACAACAAACAAAACCCCATAATGACCACCATTCCTCCTTTCAGTTTGCTTTTAAGAATTCCAGTAGCAGGAGGCTCATAATCTGATGTCACAGCCAAGCACTGAAGCAGCAAACTGTGCTGCCACCTCCTGTAAACACATTCCCTGTAATCCCAGAGTTCAGCAGCATTCCTCGTGTCAGCCCAGGCTGACCACTCCACTCCAGGGTCTGAGAGCACCAGGCAGCTGGACATGAAATGACCTCGCTGGTGCTGCCCAGAGAGGTTTGGAATGATGCTCTGCCTCTTGCAGTCAGACTGAAGGGCCAGGGAACTTGGAGGGAGGGACTTCGAACAGTTACAACGCAGCTACAACATACAAACGAGAAATAACACTGCACCACTCAGAGAAAAACATCAGGATACCTGATGCTGCAACATCTGCAATAGGCCTCTTTGTGACATTTGCCATGAATCCAACGATGGAGAAGATGACAAAGCCAGCAAACATGCTTGTGCATGAGTTTATGCAGCACACAATGATGGAGTCCCTGAAATAAAGGTAAAGCATTTTAAACAGCAGGTAAAGAAAATGGTCTTCACTTCTTCCTATGAAAAGATTTCCTGATTTAGGATTTCACAGTTCGGCTTCCATTTCATGCTGGGCAAATCACCCTGCCTCTCCCATGAGTGTAAACACAGTTATACATCTTACCCCTAGTCAGATATGACATTTAATATTCAAGACCACACTTTATTTCAACAATCTAGTACACAGAGAGACAGAATCCAGCTCCAGCTGAGACAGGCAAGTGCCACTGCAATATGTGCAGTCATCTGCTTACCTGTAAACATTATTGTGGAAAGGGTTGTAACTTCCAAGGGCAATCAGTGAACCAAGACCCAACCCGTAGGAGAAGAAAATCTGTGTGGCAGCATCCAGCCAAACCTGATTGCAGGAAACAATTTTTTTAAAAATCTGTTTCTGCACTTGAGGGGCGGGTCATATGTCTGAAAGGTGAACAGTCAGCAGTGAAACTTTTGTTCACGAGGGTTGAATATTTACCTCAGAGTCTGAAAGCTTACTGAAGTTGGGAGTTATATAGAATAAAATGCCTTCTTTTGCTCCAGGCAGTGTTACACCACGGAAGAACAAGATAAGCAGCATAACATAGGGATAAGTAGCAGAGAAATAAACCACCTGATGTGAAGAAACAAGACATGGTAAGTGTGGAAGGAAGAATGATCTGTGCTTGTTAACACTTCAGAAAATACTGCTCCCTGAAATACTGTAACAGCAACTGAGGCTGACTCGTAAAACTGAAGCATTTATCAGTGGAAAAGCTTGGTGTGGGAAGGGGAGTGTCTGCTCTAGAATTCCCTGAATACCGTGTCTAAAGGCAGGTGGCTGTTGCCTGTTTTCCTGGAAGTGGAATACAGTAGATTAGGATATTTTTCATATGAGGGGCTCACACTTTTAAAAAAAATTTTATTTTATTTATATTTAACAAGGGGAAGTCCCAAAAGCACAAGGATCGTGGCACCAGCACCCTGCTCGTACAACAACACCTGTCAGCTTATTTTTCCCACTCTTCCCTCATCTGTGTTATGGTCCAAAGCCTCCCACTCCCTGGCCCTTCAAAAACCCTATCAAAAAAGACACTACAAATTCAGACTCCAAAGGACAAAATCAGCCCTCTTATTTTTCACCTTTGTAGAAGGGAGAAATAAAATGGCTTGGTCTGAGCTCAGCTAGGCCATGCTCAAATGTGGGTCACAGTTACAACCATCAGGTCAAAATTTAATAACTCATTCTTTCAGTGAATAAAATCCTAGTCCTCTGCACCAGACCTGAGGTCTTCTAACACTTTAGAATCCTCATGGCTGTGGTTTTTCATTTCCCCGAGATTCCTTCCTGACATTTTGCCTTTTCATTCCTGGAGAGAGGTCTGTCAATAATATGATTTCCTTTAATTCATTAGTAAATTCTGTTTTGCACTCAGCAACCAGCCAGACCCCCAGAAGCACAGCAGGAAGGCAGCAGCCTCCACCATCTCTCATTCAACACTTCCTTACGTATCCAAGCCCAGCAAGAGCTGTGCAATAAAGGTGTGTTTCTCACTGAAGCCAAAACGTTGAACCCTCACTCTGTTGCTACACAAAGTAGCTGTAATATCCATCCCAGGAAAAAAGCAGATATATTTTTACCCAGTTTTTATATCTGGCAAAGCCAAGAACTCCATAAGTGAGCACAGCATCTGACTGTGGTCAGCCCTAGCTACAGAGGAACCAGCTCTTTCAAAAACTGAGTGGGCTGTATCAGTTCAGGAAAATAGAAATTAAATCCTTCACACAGATATGCCAGCAAAACTGTCCCAGTGCCTCTTACCTCAGGAATTTTCAGAATATTTGACTAAAAACGGGCATTTTTAACTGAAAGGTGTTTACAGTACTTTTTAATCTTACCTTTCCAGTCCAGCCTACCCCCTTCCAGATACAAAAATACACCAGAATCCAGGCAATTGCCAGAGTAATTGCCAGTGGCCATCGGATTTGCCCTGGCTTTTCCAATCCATCAGTCATTTGGTGCATGTTGCGTCTGGAACAAGCCAAGAGAACGGTGCATTTGGCAAGCAGTTCAGAAGACATTATTTGCATGATAACAAGCTGATCCTTGCACATGCACAGCAATGAGACAGAGAAAAATGATCATCTTACTCCCAGAATTCCACCACGGCACTTGTCATGTTGGTGGTGTTTGCTAAGGTGTAATTGGAGAAGCAGTGGTCTGTGTTCCAGGGGTTGTCACAGTGTTTCCAAGGAAGGGTCTATTTAGGAAAGAGAAAGAAAAACCTGAAGTCAGACACTTTTTAAGCAAAGCATTACCTCGGGAATCTCTCTCTTTACTGGAAATGACAGTTGAGTGGAGAACTAACACACCTCGAGCTCTGCAGAGCACTGAGCTCCCTTGGGAGGGGGGTGTCTGCCACAAAAGTTATTTAACTTCATATCAATTGCGTGAATCAGATATGAAAATATTTCTTCCTGTCTTTAACATATCAGCCCCAAAGCTCTGGGGTCTGAGAACCCCTCAGCATGAGAGTATGTTGAAACAGCAGAAAGGACCTCCTGCAGTGCCTGTTACCTCTTGTTGCACAAGAGGTGATAAAGATGTGATGGGTATTGATCAGAGATCTTCATTTTCCCCTCAGGTCAGGGGATAATCAGAGAAAGGTAAACTTTCTGTTTTCTACATGTATTTTCTGTATGTTTCCATCACAACTTTCAGAAGTTCTGAGGAGCAGAACCCCTTCCCACATCTCATCCATCAGAATGAACCTCCTTTGCATACAACTTAGATATTCTTCTGATAGCAATTCTTGAAAAATCCTCTTACAGAAATATTGCATCAGGCTATTGCACATTTTATGTACAAGGATGAGAGGCTTCAAGGGAATTAGAAGTCAATATTCATCTAACATGGACCTGAACACCACTTCCAGACTATGACTGTCCTTTCACATCAATAACAATGCTGAGGATAACAAAGAAGAAATGGTCCTGTCACCCCCAGACAGTAATTAATGCAAATTTGGTCAAGGGATACTTTTTAAAAACCAAGAACAAGCAAGCATGAACAACACTTATAGAGGAGACAATTGAACAAAGATGCATTAATTATTGAGACTTATATAAGAGCACTTCCTCAGATGGCCAAACCCCACAAATCAGACAAGACTTACTCAGCTGATGAATCACCCTTGAAGGGGGGGAAAAAAAGGCAGCTAAAAATAAGGCAAACAGGAAAGAAAACAAAGCGAAAATAACAACAACGAATGGGAGTTCAGAGCTAATCACATCACAGACCTTCCACTCCAGGGGGCTTTCTTTAATAAACCCCTCTGTTATTAAACCACATTGCAATGATACTATTTCCCAAAGAATTAATATTTGTGTGGCTACTACTGAAGGAGAAAAGAAAAATTAATCATACACTAGGATTTTTCTTGGGGGAATAACTGGCCTGTGGGCACAAAGGGGTCTTGGTGCTCTTGGTGGTATTGCCAGGGCAAGGAGTCTGAAACCTGAGCATGGCTTGAAGCTTCTGGCAGGGAAGGAGAGGAGCAAGCAGGGATGTTGTGAAAATAAAATGGTACAGCCTGAAAGCTGTGGCTCTGAAGATTAAAATGAGGAAATTTAAACAAATTGTCAAGAAAGAACAAGAAAAGAGCTCCAAAATAACCCGTTATTAATATTTCTCCGCTGACATTCTTGAAATAGAAAGTTTTCCTCACAGTTTTCTCTTCTAGATTTCTTTGTGGAGGAAAAAAGATTTAAAAAGGGATTTTTACAAAACAGTTTTTCTTAGAGTAAGAAATAGCTTATCCTACAGATTTCTATGCATGTTGTATTAACCTCAAACATTTCTATTGAGTCAGATTAGTCAGGTATCTCTATATCACTTTGTTTTACATTCAACAAACAACTCCAAGCCCCTTCTGACACACACACTTACAGTGGTAAAGGAATTATATAGGTAGTATAGGGCCCATGAAATAATCACAATGTAGTAAATATTTAGCCAAAAGGAAAGGACTGCAGCAGCCAGGCCCACACCTGTAAAGAAAACAAAAAGAAAGAGAGAATAAGAAACTTTCAGTAATATCTATACAAGCATCAAGTGAAGAGCTGCAGCTCAGGACATAGACAACATATGGGGCAGATACCATTTATCAGTTAGAATTTTAGAAGTACCTTTACAAGAAGGTCATTCATATGGGTGATAGTTCATTCCTCCGTACATTTCATGCCAGTGTCCAGTTCTCTGTGTGATGCAGCCACATCTACTGCTGCTGAGATTTTACTGGCGTTTTCTACTTCCAGGAAAAAGAGCTAAACCAGCTCATCCTCTGAAACACACCAGCCCCACAGAAACTTGTGGCAGATGCACACAAAGTGAGGATGTGTGACAGGACCAGCTGGCCATTTAGGACACAGATCAAAGGGCTTGATGCACTTATGTCATCTCAGACTTTAGAAATGGCAAAATTCCACACTGAAGGATGCTTTGTCTTATACTGCACATGGAGACTTCAGGGGGATTTTAAAACATTCAAGCTGGTGACAGTTGCCCCATGACACTGAAGAGGAGGAAGTGCTCCCAATAATCAGTGTAATGCAAAGCAAGGTCTGTACTAACCCCCACCAACAGCAGTAACTCAAGCAAAAACACTTCTCTGTGAGAAACAATTGAACCTCTCTGGGTTTTCCCAAGACTAAATTCCCCAGAACGAAATTCAATCTAAACAAACTTTCAGCTCACCCTGTGCTAATTGTCAGCCCCGCTGTGTGAAGTAATTTATAACTCAATGTGCAACTTGCTCCTCTAGCAGTCCAGAAATCAGCTCAGGAGCTCTGAAGTGTCAAAGGATTTGGGACTGGAAGGGTGAAAAGCACAGTTTGGGAGGTTTGTAGGTCTGTGTAGGATCTACAGCAAAACCCCGAGGTTCCAGCAATCAAACCTGAAACCAGCTAAAAGTCCAAGTATGGAGTGAGCTTGTCTTAAGAAATTCAGCATGAAATTGCCATCTCTAGAGTGCCTGGCTTTTGAATTTCAATAAAAACCAACAGGGAATACAAAGCTCTGTGACCTCAGACGAATATACCAAAGTTTACCAAAGGAACAGTTCCACACCTGCTCAGGCAATGGATTTAATATGCTACTTTTAACGCTCTTTATGTGTTCCTACAAAAAAATCTCCAAAGTTTTTGAAGTTCAAAAATGAGTTTGTGGGGGTTCTAATGCCTAACTCTTGCCATTTTGAATGGGGAATAAATAATACCCTGTTTCATGTTTCAAAATTGTTGATCACATCTCAGAAAATTAAGTGTTTTCTGTGGAAAATTATGGTTTAATAAAACTATGAAGGCATCAAGGAACATCCTTGCCCTGTCACTCTGTGCACCTTCTGCAACTTGGAAACAAATGAAAGGTAATTCAAGTTCCTACTTTACCTTTGAACATTGGAGCCAGTTTCCACACTCCAAGGCCTCCTATAGATGTGTACTGACCAAGGGAACACTCCAAAAGAAACAGTGGCACTCCAGCAAAAATTAAAGTAAGAAAATAGGGAATCAGGAATGCACCTGAAAATAAATAAGAAGTCTGTCATGGTAGGGAAAAACACAACTGAGTTTCCCCTGTTTCCATCCCTGTTATATGTGAAAAGAAACCTACAGTCTTTTTCTCTTCAGTGTAGCTTTTCAAAAAAGTTAGTGGAAAACACATGTACACTTCTAAACCAGTACTCCAAGAATTAAAAATAAGGGGAAAAAGATATCTCTTCATCATTTAAATGCTTTCTGTTTAAGTAAAAAGTGAAAATCCAAAAGGCTGTGTACTTTGTTGCCTTCATCTATCACAGATAACATAAAGCCTTTAACTGGCTCTGGCTGCTTTCCAGCTGAAGTCAGCCTTTTATGGGGAGCTGAGAGTCAGTATCACAACCTGTATTCAATCCTCTCAAAAACTCAGTCAAAAAGAGAGGGATCTGAAGGGTTGGTTGGAGGGTAATGTGCTTTAGTTCTGCTCTGACACTTTATGATCTTTTAAGTGAGACTGCCAGCTAGAAGTTAGCAAAAACTTCAGAGCAGACCTCAAAGCAGAGCACCACACTCCAAAATGGCTCCAACCCTCCTGGACAAGTGTAAAATACACAAAAACCCCAAATCCCAAATCAAAACCACCTATAGAGATGAAAAAGCTATTCAAACTGAGCCCTGGCTTGCTGATGATTTTATGATGAGTCCTAATGCAGAGTGGCAGAGGAGGAGCAGGCACTGAACTCTGTTCTGGGGGGACCAGGGACAGCCCCAGGGAATGGCTGGAGCTGTGCCAGGGCAGGCTCAGGGTGGATCTCAGCACAAGGTTCTTTCCCCAGAGGGTGGTTGGCACTGCCCAGGCTCCCCAGGGCAGTGGGCACAGCCCCAAGGCTGCCAGAGCTCCAGGA
>JAWWES010000024.1:18139676-18160121 GCA_035583135.1 Lophotriccus pileatus | reverse complement strand
CGGGGAGGTCCCTGACCAGGAATCGAACCTGGGTCTCAACGGTAACAGCGCTGCGTCTTAACCACTAGACCACCGGGAGCTCCCTCAGGGAACATGGAGAGGTTCACAAAAAGGCCATGACTGCTGACAGCCAGCATTCAGGTTGGTGCTACAACAGGTTTCAGATGCCCAGGAAATACCAGCTGCCATAACAGGCCCATCTTGGCCACAGAAACAAGCCAAAAACACAAGTTTGCAGCGGATTTGCTGTCCTGTGCTGAACCCACTGAAATCAGCCTTGGTTCTGACTTACAGGTATGGCCACTCATGTGATTTGCTTCCCTTACACACCCCTTCTGCCATCCTCCCCTGTCAGGGAGGACACAAGGGTGATAACACAGCCTGCCCCTCCACTTTTCCCCCGCTGGTGCCCTGTTTGGCACCTTTATTTGGTATGGGTGGAACAGCTGCCCCGAGGGTTTCTGCCTTGGCCAGAGCAGATCCAAGGAGCTGCTGCAGGCAGGAGTTGGGCAGTTCTGACTTCCTGCCTTGAGGGCATTGAGCTTCTGCTGGCTCAGGGAGTTGCACAAAGCCCAGTCCTTGGAGACACACCAATGCAGGAAGCCAGGACAGAAAAAGGGAGCAGCAAGTACTCAGAAAGGCAAAGTAATTTGCCCAAGCACTAGGCTGGTGCAGAATTTAGAGCAGAGCTCCTTTGCGTGCCAGTGCAACCCCCTAACCTCCAATAATAATATTGCTATGCTTTTCTCTTTTTGTACATGCCTCTTTTTATTTCCAGCATGTACAAATGACTAACTATGAAAGACTTTTATGCCTCCTGGAAGCAAAGAAAGGCACATAAGGGGTCCGGCAAAGATCACGGTCTTTCTCTACACGAGGAAATGGAAAAAAGAATAGTGTAAGAAACTGGAAGTACTGTTTGGTAATTAATTTTTACCAGTCTGCTAAGTTGCATGTCATTTCTCTTCCCAAAGAAGAGAATGCCCTGATATGCTATGGGCAGATCAGCTGTCAGCTTTCCACTAGGGAAAAGGGAGGGACAAGGCGGTCCTGCTGACCCGAAACTGGTCTGCCAGACCCCTCAGCCATAGTCAGACCTGGGCAGTCAGCACATTAGTTACTTGTAATGTTAGAAACCTATGAAAACAGGCACACTGCCTAATTTATTGGGAGCTGGCTGCTATGTCCCTGAAGTAAAACATTTCCTTTGGTGAAAACACAATGTGAAAACATGATATCAAACACTCTGCCTTCCTTCTGTATGTGCTGCTGGAGCCTCCTGGGATTTGGGTTTGTTTGAGGCCCGTCAGCATCTCCCATCTGTTGCTGTGTCATTTTTTTTATTCTTTAAGTGTTATTGTTTTGGGCAAGAGGAGGCAGAACCGTGTTGATCCACATGTCAGAACACATCAGGAAGAGCATCATTCCAGCCCGAACTTCCATATTTAAAGGCACTGACTATGGATCACCAGCCTGTGAATGACTCCTGGTTTGTATCACTCCCTACACTGCACTCCTACAGGGATCCCACTGTTGAATTTCATGTGCCACTATGAAGCCAGAAGGACTAGAAAAACGATTCCTGCAAAATGATGCCGAAGAAAAATTAAAGCCACAAAGTTTCTAAAACATTAATTAAAACCAACAGTGTTTGGGCACAAAAATACAGCGTTTTTGTGGGCCATCCAAAAATACAGCTGAATGTCTCCCTTGCACTCCTCCTGCCATTTCCAGTGCTTCTGATTTTGGTGGGTATTCGAGTTCCTCTTAAATCTATGCCCACAAAGTGCCATAGCCACGTTATTTTTCACGGGATGACATCTTGGCATATCTGAGATCAGATTTTCTCTGTGTGACTGGGCAAGTCACTTTTTATGACATCCAGAGCCACAAAAACGTCGTCTAAAGCTTAGAGACCCACCCAACAGACAGGACCCACAAAGCTCCACGCATCAGGTTCAGGGCTAGAAATTCATTTTGACAAACGGAGTGCTAAATGGTCCCCTTTTTTTTTCGAGGCTGGGTATGTCACCTTCAGGCAAGTCAAGCTTCCTTCAATTCCTACCACTTTATTGCAGTTTATTCCCTCCCCTCGCCCCCAACTCCCACCAAAGCCCTTATCCAATTGCAGCCTAACACAGCCTGCAGTTGCCCAAGCCTGGTGGAGAGCAGTCAGCTATGGCAGATGCTCTGTTTCCTGGTTTACAAGCCTTTGGACTGACAACAGCAGCTGCCAACACTGCTAATTCTGAGTGGTTCTAATTTTGGTGCTGCCTCTACGTTTTAGCTCGTGGCTTATTTTAAATAGCCCTGTTTTCTGAATAAGAAAAGACTTTACATTTGTGATTCCTACATGCAGTTATCATACACTGCAAACCAAACAAAAAAAGGCTGCAGGCACATGCACATGTTAATGCAGTTAAGACTCTTGGCAGAAGAAGCTGGAAGAAACAGACCATTTTGGAGGGGGTGTAGAAGAGAGAAGAAAAGCCCTGAATCTGAGGTTACCCTTTTCAGATATGGCTCCAAGCTAAAGCCACTTTTTCTATCTATTCTATTTTCTTTGATCCTCAAACTTCAATCCAAACCTTCAAGTTTAAATGGGATTTTATTCTGGACTAAAAGCAGTTTAAATGGAAACAAGAAATTCTCCCCTTTCCCCTCCTGCCAAATCACGAGTTTGAAGCTGCAATATCAAGGTGCCTGGGAAATCTATAAAACTTTCTGGCTTGAAGTGATAAGGACAAACAATCAGGGAACTCACTCTGAAGGTGGGAGGATAAATAGAACAATTTGCTTTCATTTCAGTTAAAAAAAAAAGGAAATGTAAAAAAAATAAAAAAAAAGCTCAAGATAAATTCGAGCATTTTGCAAGAGGTCACAGCAGGAAAACCAGTCACTGCCGGTTTTAAGTGATGGCTCAATTGCATTACAATACCAGCACGGCAAGGTTTCACGCCTGTCCCAAATGATTTCCAGCCTACGTTAAAAGCCTGTCTCAAGACCAGCAGCAGGGTCAGAGTGTGTTCTGAAACAGTGGCATCACTCTGAACAGAACACAAGTGCATTTAGGGTATTTTGGAGTCCTGGATCCCAGCCCCAGTTCCCGTAACAACTCAGCAGCACCTCAGATCAACTTTCTGCAACTAATTGTCCTCTAAGAGGTGCCAGCGTTCTCTTATGTTCTCCATACACTCATGGTAGCAAGTATTCTATTTCTATTGGTATTTGGACTTGCCAAGGTACCAGAGCTGAGGTTCTGGCTGCAGCCTACATACATTCCTGTGGCAGGCCCTGGGTGAGGGAACTTGGGATCCCTTGCTCTAGGGAAGTCATATCTGCATGGCTGGCACTTTATTTATAAGACTAAAAGTATAGTTGGGTTCTTTTTACCTTCTGACTACAGTGATGAGTTTAAATAGCTTGCAGCATAGTATTTTGAATATATTGAAGCATTGTACAAAGATCTCCAGTGTGAGGGATGTGCACTGTAAACCAGGCTCTAAATTTTGGGTTTGCCCATCCTTAGATTTCTACCTACTTACAACCTTCAAAGCTTTCTGCTTTGGTCAAAAGAAACAAATTGAACAACCTCCTCAGGCACCCCCTGTACACCCACTAATAGCTTCCCTTGTTTGAGACCATCTCAGCTCTCACACAGAGCCTGTAATTTCAAATATAAGAGAAAATACCCACTTTACTTACTGCAGGATAAACACAGACTAACAATTCTCTGCCTCAGGAAAGAACTGATTTGTGGTTTTTGTTTTTATTTTCAGCAAACTTACCAGAAGATATCCATGTACCAACAGTGACATTGCTCGGAACTGGAAGCCAGTTTGGAAGGGTCATGAAGCCAGAGAACACCAAATGGTAGTTCCTGTCATGAATCAAAGCCTGTTGCTTTTATAAAACAGAAAAATAAGATGCCATCTGGCAAACATCAAGGCTTCAAGGAGAACTCAAGACAATCTGGAACCAAAGGTTAATGCTGCAACCTGAAAAGCACTGTCATTCTTCCCCTCCAATTCTAGTTCTTGACAGTCCTGGAGGACCTGTCAGGGATGCTGATATCACATTGGCCCAGTAGTTTACTGGGATAATTAGGCTGATCAGGAGACCAGATCAACGAGCAGAAGAAGTAGAAAAGCTGCAAGTCTCAGATAAAACACATCATTTGGTAAGTTCTTGACAAGGGCCAGACAAATGTTCTAAGAGATAGCAGAGGTGCTTGAGAAACCTTGTCGGTGATATGTCAGGTCTTGTCAAAAAGGAAGTGTTAAAACTTCACTTTCAACCCATTGATTATTTCCCTTCTAAGAAGGCAGCTATTCATTCAAAGGCAGAAATTTAATTGTTTACTTTAAAACACCACAAGATAATATTCTTTAAGCTCAAGGGGCATATTTTTCGGTATCAAGTCCAAGCTCAAGTCCTACAAGGCAAACACCTTCCTCAAGCAGGCAAAGAGAGAGTTACCTTCACCCCACACCATTTCTTTGAATAATAATCCCCCTGAGCAAAAATATAATACTTGAGAGGTATGTTTTTTATTCCCCTGGAGAAGATTAGGTTGAGCTTGCCCATTTGCTAAAGGTACACAGGTCGTCAGGAAGAAGTTTAAAAAGGAAAAATGTGTTTTTATATTAGGTAAGAGTGCACACATCTCCTGCCTTGTTCTCAAAATGGATGAGCCTGCACCAATCTGCAGGAGGGACAGCTTTATTTTCATCTGCCTGACCTGATACAGCACATCAGGAAACATTTTTTCCAGATCCACACTTGGGGATTTGCACATTCATACTGATACCACTTTAATCTCATTTGACTGTGTAGGAAAAAAAACCAGAAACCCAAGAAACAACCAAAAGCATCCCAGTTATTTAGTTATATCAGATAAAACCTTATTTATGCAGCAAATAATTTGGCATGGCTTTTTTTTTTTTTTTTTTTTTTTTTTCCTTTTTGGAAACAGCTTTTTCTCCCTCTCAGACTTTTACTGCTTTCCAATTTCAAGGTTTGTGGCACTTGCCAGGGGTGAAGGAATCCAATTTGCTAATTCAATCATCATTTGCAAACTTATGACTGTAAGCATGTATAAAACCAACACTAAAATATCTGAAACACCAGCTTTGTCAATGAATACATTCTCGGAGTAAATAAAAGCACCTTTAACTGAGGCATTTAAAGCCTGTGCGTATTTCTGGGTTCAAGAATTAAGTCTCTTCCTGGACAACAGCTCTATTATTAATGAAATTAGCAGTAATAAAAACACAGCTCAAACCTCTTCCCCAAGCTGGACTGCTCCAAGAACTCCAGCTGGAGCCCAACTTCTGGTTTAAGGCAGCAATCACTCAAGCCCCTCCTCACAACAGGAAGAGTCATAAGCCATCTACTTCTCAGCAGTGGAGTCTGCTCCACAGTCGCCCAAGAAACCACACTTTTGAGTGTTTCTCTCTCAAATTACTCAAGCCCCCTGAATTCCAACACAGGCAAGTCCTTTTGTGGTCATATGTGGATGAGACGTGTTCATATGGGAAATTATTATGAAACAAAAAACCCAGTTGGACTCGACAGCAGCAAGTCTGTAGCACTCAGGTCTCTGTTGTAACACTGCTTTGGGTCGGATCTGTAATTGATATTTAAGCCAACATCAGCAAAAAATCAGCTTCTTCAGCCCATCTGGAAATACTGGTCTTAACCACCTGTAAAACGGGCCTGCCACCAAACTCTGCCCTGATCCAGCAGAGAGGGTCTTCACTGGAAAAAGCCGGATGGACACACACTCCAGAGCACATTTCTGGCATCCAAGTATTACAAATGACCCCTCATTTCAATGTGTCCAAATTAGATTATTGTGCCAGAATTTCTCAAGTGGAGATCTGAGAAAAGTGCCCTCAGGCAATCACAGATGCAGTAATACTCTGCCTTCATTTATTTGAGAAAACAGCCTGAAAATTAGGGCGGTCTTTTTTTTTTTTATTTGCCAATCAAGAAAATGTGTCTTCTCAGTTTTTCTCGTGGATAATAGACGAGGAACGTTATTCATCTGCAGGCTTCCAGTCTCCCTTAGACTGGACTAGCATGTGTTCCTCTGCTGCCATGCCATAGTACATGTTCTAGCCCACACTTCTCCCTTCGAAGGTTTCACTCGATCCTACCCACAGGGGTTCTTCAGGATCGATGCAATTTAATTCAGTCAGTATCTCAGTACTGCCCAGACAACCCTTCAAAGCAGGAGCAGGTTTCTAGGTAAATACATGGACCAGATCTTAGAAAAACATGTATTTCCACACTGGAACAAATTAGGGAAATATTGATTTTGCATGATGCCTGTGAGTTCTCTCACCAGCAACAACTCCCTCCTGCTAGAATGTTACATGCAGCAGCTTTCAAGTGTCCAAAATCAATATAGGACCATTTGTCTATTTTACAGCAAACACAAATGGAGACTCAGAAAGGTGAAATGCTCACAACCATCTAAGAGGAACTGATTGACCTGGAATTGGAGTCTAGTCCTCTTCATGAAGACCATATCTCACTCCATAGCACAAAGATTTCCACATCACTCATTGTCTGCAATTAGGTGTCAGGCATGTCAAAGTGCAGCCTCTTCCCCTACAGAGGTCAGCATGGCAGTCTGTGAGGCATCACCTTCAAGTCTCCAAAAGTCACTATGAACTGAAAAAGAAGAGCTTACATAATGCCTGTCCTCTTCCTCTCTCAAAATCAGATCCTCCCTGCAATTTGCAGCATCCAAAAGATTCATCTCACCAATTCCCACATGTGAACACTTCAGTAGTAAATGGGGTATCCAGATCCTTGGGAGAGATTTCACGATCTGAAGTCTGATCATTTGTGCTGTAAACAACTTCCCTTTTCACCTGTGGAGTTTGATCAAAACAGGGGCAGGACAGTAATAAGCTAAACATCAAACCAGTGTGTAGTAAAAGCTTTGCAGAGAATAAACATGGAAGAATCCTGAAGGACAAAGCCAGCTGATCTGAGCTCCAGAAGAGGTTTCAAATGCAAAGCAGACAGAGCCTCCATTTATTATCAACTGTTACAATTGTAATTTCTGCTTTACTACCACTTATTTAATTATTAGCTAATTGAGAGCACTTCAGAGTAGACCGAAGGCAGGACGGTACCACTTCAAACCTCTTCACTGTGGATAAGCACAGACAAAGAAAACCCAAAGTGCTGGTGGTAAAGATTCCACATATCACACAAGACATCAGCAGGAGCTACAGCAAGTGTTTTTCTACACAGGCAAAGCAGTCCAGCAGCAAGGCAGTTAAGAAGGCTCTGAAAACGCCAGCTCAGCTACTGCACACAGCCCGGTTGAATAAGCTCATCAACTTCCCCACTGTAGCATTTCTAGTACCCAAGCTAATTTGCTGAGCTCGTTTGATTTGCTTGGCTGTGTTGGCACTGGTAATTTCAACACCACTTGCACTGCCACAGTGTGTGGCTCCTGTTGCCCTCAATTAATATTTGTCAGTTTATCATCGCAGGGCCACAGTTCTCAACGTTTTAGTGACAGGATGGGGTGGTACCAGGCTGAAAAATGACATTAATGCAGTGAGCTGAAGGAAAAACCTTCCCAACCTGCGTTCCTGGGGCAGGCAGAGACCAACCATCTGTCAGTGAGACCTGAGGTTGGTGGTGGTGACATCGTTGTGGCCATTCACAAACCTCCTCGCTGTCCAAAACCTCACTTTGCCTCCCGCCTGCCCTCCTGAGAAGTGACGCTAAGGGGGAAAGGGGGAAAGAGAGTTGACTCTGCTAAAGGCAAAGTGAAACACTCCTCTAGTCTCACAAGACATGATTATATACCAAGTTTTTTATCTTAATCTCCCAGGTCCATCTTGTGTTTTCTCCTGTTTCAAGTATCTGAATTTTTTCTGAAATACCCTTCTCCTAAGAGCAGGCTGCCCTTCCAAGCAGTGTTCAGATAAAGAAAAAGACAGATGAATATTTTTCTTCTCCTTTCTGTCCCTTACACCATGTAGAAACAGCACATTATTGGATGACTACTGAACCAGCTCCTGCAGGACCAAAGATTATGGTGACCACCACCACAATGTCTCACTGAGAACAACCACCATGATACAATATTTGACCAATTAAACCCCTCAAAGCCTAAAAATCCCAGCCTATTCCTAATCACTAAGCAGACTGCTTGCTTTCTGTTGAATATTTAGCTCCTGGGTTGGTTTTGACTGTACTACATGAGCCAGGCAAGTATTCCACGCATTTTGTCCTGCTTCTTAAACTTCTCATTTAAGACCATCACGGTGGGACCCACTTGTTTCAAAAATATTGCTCAGACCCATAAGTAGGAACCCTTTGTTACCACCTCATATGACAGCCGATAGCCCCAATGCTTTCTCATTACATTATAAAAACTAGATAAGCAATGCTAAAAAACCAAGTAAATTTTCTGCTCAGAATAGGCTTTATATTTAACATACAATTATATTAAGTGTGCCATAAAAGCAAATGTACTGCTGTAATTATACACACAAAAAAGGCTACTTCCAGTCTGAAATAAATGTATTCTTTCATTGCCTCACTGCTTTAGAATATCTCCTTTTTAAAACATCTCCTATCTTCAGACCAGTGAAAATTTTAAAGGTGACAGGATCTCTCTGAGTCCTGAATATCCCTCAAAAAATTGCACTTTTGGGTTCTACAAAGCCATGAACAGCTTAATTGCCTGCAACTGCAATTCCAGCCACTGCAAATCATATACAGATCTCCCATGAAAGCATTAAAGAGCTAAGACTTAATTAGCATCCCTGATTAAATAGCAATTCATACAGCCATTATATTTTCCAGCCAGGGAGCGCAGTTCTCTGAAGCAGCAGCGAGGGAAAAAAACCCCACATATGCCTCCTTCTCCCAATCAAATAATTCACCACCACCCACTTTCTTCAAGCTTTCTCATGGGAGATGCTCATTATTTATGATGCAAAGGCTGCTGCCAGACACACTTTGAACACTCTTAGGCAGACTTGACCCATGTGAGGGATCACAGACCTCGGCAGAAATCACGGCAGTGGCAAACACACAAAGCAGCTCAGAGAGAGCGAGACCAGCACAGGCCATGAACAGACTCCCACAGGCAGTCACGTTTCAACAGCCTGCAGCACTGGGGGAGGGAAACGGGGCTTTCTCACAGCAGAGAAACCCTACATTGCTGATAAAAGTCCCAAGAAGAAGCCTTTCTGAAGCTCAGCTCAGCTCCTAGTCTTCCCTGCTTCCACTTCACACTTCTGAAACGCTCTTCCCTAGGAGAAGATTAACTCCTTCTTGGGACAGCTGGGATTGCAATTTTTCACACCCCCCTTGCTGTTTGGGCATCCTGAAGTGATGGAAAAAAGTGAGCAAGAGCAATACTGAGAGGCAGAGCACAGATCCATAGAGACATTCCCTGTGTGTTTGGACAGGCAGCCACTGGAGCTGCCAGGGGTGACTACATGCTGTACTAAGAGCCTGTGTTTTGTGCTGTAGGAAAATCCCTTCACTTCCAAATTTCCAGGGCCTGCATATGGTTATTTGCCTATTGGTTCTGTTCAGAAGGTGCCACCTTGCCCCTGTTTCCTGCTGGAATTGGGAAGATCTCCAGACAGAGAGGAGCAGCATCTGAGTGTGGTAGTAGATAATGCAACAGAAACAACGACTTCTGTCCAGACAGCTCAGACTGGCCATGCTCTCCCAGGCTGGAAGAATCATGCCAGTCCCTTGTGAAGCCTGAGACCATGCTTGTTTTGTGATGCCATGCCAAGCAGGAAAAATTTACAAGCAGCAGTGATGAGAAAATAATAACAACAACAAAAACTACAACGAAGAATAATTGAAAGGGAACAAAAGTAAATTAGGAGTTCATGTGCAATGACCATCAAAAGGCAATGACATTTTACCAGGACTAGAGATGCAGAATTAGCAAACACAGACCCTCTACTATAGCACAGACTATCAGTTTTTAAATAATAAAGACAGATGATATTTGGCTTTCAATGAGAAGGCATAGGGTCAAGAACCGATTTGTAAGTCAAGTTCTACATTGAGATTTTGGAAGTTTGTCTCTTAAATAGTGGAGAATTACACTACAGCAATATTTCTTCGCTTATCCAAATGGGAAATCTTAGATAAGTGAAGTAAGTCTGAAATGAGGATAAATAATCTGTCATATGACAAGGCTCAGTAAATTAGCCAGACAGACAGAACAATGATAAATGGGATATAAGAGAAGAGGGAGTTACTGTATTTAGTGTTTGAAATGTCATTTGGATACTGCTCACTGCTAATGTGCCTTCTGGGGTTTGCAAAGTCCTGCTCCATTGGCCTTCAGAAAGCCAGAGGTCAAATTTACATATAAAAATCTGAATACTCACTCATATTTGAACATTCCCTGCTTACTGGGGAAAAGAACATTATTCTTGACTAAGCTTTCTGGAAAATATCTGTTCTTTGCAGCACAGTTCAGCAGCCCATCACATGCACTACACACTCCTGTGCTGCTTCTACCATTCCTGTCTCTGCCTCTTACCCCATTTCACATCCCTTTCTTTACAGAGCAGCATCCATTCTTACAGAACTGAAAGGAACTGGTTTTTTTCATCATTCATCTCTTACAGTTATCAGCTCCTAAATATCCTACAGGTGTCTGATATCGATATTTAAAGCACTGCTTGTTTGCTGATGCTCAACACAAGCAGAGTTCATCTCTGGCTGCCATTTCTTCAGCGCAGTCAACGCCGCTGGTTCCAGATGAGCAAGCAAACAGCCAAGATGTTTTGGAAGAAGGCTTTCACAGTCCCAAAGGTTTCAAGGCTATCACTGAGCATCCAAAATAACTTACAGATGAGTCTGAAGCAGTTTCAGCTATTTGCACTGTAATACATGACTGCTCAGTTGAAGAAAGGAGATGGGAACACCATATGGTACCAATTACCTACGTCCTCCTGTAACCAATACTTTTCCTCTTCCCATAGAATTTATCTGTGCTGCTTGGCAGCTCCACTGGCTCCCTCTCTTCTCCTGGGGAATACCACCACATGCAGACACTATTTACATGCCAGGCAAATTATTTCTGCAACCATATTTTCGCCATAAGCCCAGCCTTGTGTCCCATCCAAAAGGTAAGGGTTGTGATATTTGACTGTGAAAGATGCCTTGGCACTTTCTGAAAAGTAAGTCCAGAGTCTTGGCAAAATTTCAGCTTTGGTAATTGCATGCAGTTGACTTGTAGTAGCTTTTTTCTGACAAACAGCTGATGAAATCTGCCCCAGATGTGGTTAGCAGCACATCCCAGATTCCAGGAAGCTGTTAAATCAAGGAACAAACTTAATAACGAGCAACTTAAGTATAAGCCTTATTTCTCCTGGATCTGCTCTACAGGTATTTTTATACTCCTTTTCTCAGCTCCCAGAATCCCATCACAATAGTTGGGCTCAAGAGAAACTGCAGGATTAAATCTCTGAGGACAATTTCTCTTTGAAATGCTGGTCAGAAACCCAGGGAGAATACAAAAGGCACTTAAACCTCATTTTCCTCAGCCTACAGCAGCAACCTGGTAGTGTTTAGTTACTTCCCATTTAGGTTTCCAATCCTTAGATGAAAAGAAAGTCCCACAGGCACATGGGTAAGAGTGCCAAATGCTGGCTTCTGACAAACAAATCTAAAGGGAAGAAAGCAAAAGTCCTATGTATTTGGAATAATGAATTTGGACTAATTTCCCTTTCCACTGCTTTTATAAGGTGCATTTTCATACTTAGGCGCAAAAGTAAACCCCAAACCAGTTGATTTGCAAAATCCAATTGCTAAACAGCTTCTTTTAGGAAAAAAAAAACCCACCACCACACGTGAAAACTGCTGCAGAAAGCCCCACAAGTGACCAACATCTTTTTATCCCTGGGTTATGTGGTTGGGTCAATTTACTTCAAAGAATTTGCAAATTAGTTCAACACGCTGTGAAAAGCACTTTAAAACCAAACCCAACAGTACCCACGAGGTGCCGTGTTTACTGCACGCCAATGGAACATCCTTGCTCAGTTTAACAATTCCCATAAAAAGCCCCAAACACGTGAATTTTGCAGCCCAGCTCTACAAGCTCCCCCAAGACGTGAAAGGGAAGAGGTGTTCTGTGTTCTGAACAGCTCCTCACTTGTCACCACCCCCGGGCTGAACACTTGTCACAGTGCCACGGACTGACAGGTAATTCCTTGAGCAGAGTGCTGGACGCTCAATAGCCCTCCTGAACTAATTTTTCTTACTTTTTCAAAACAGTTTTCTAGGCCATCTAGCTGGGAATGTCACCTTCCAAATGTGAAGCAAATAACTGCTGCATTCTCAAGCTCTGTAGTCGAGCATTACTTTAATTAACTATAGACAACAGTGATGGCACAGGCAAAGTATATCTTTTCAGAACTTAACACTTGATAAGAACACATATTTCACCTCTTTACATGTAGTTCTGTGCTTTTTTTGCCTCTACACTAAAGTGGATAAGACTTGCTTTAAACTAGTAAGATTTAAACGCACACTTGAAATTAAGGTGACACCCAGGAGGTTTAACAAAGCTCAACAGCAGGAGGAAAGCAAAGAGGTATGGTTCCAAGAGAGACCTTACAAAGATTAGGAAATGGTTCCATTTATTTGGGAGGGCTGAAGGTCCTTTTTTCCCCCCCCTCACTACAAATGCTACAATTAAAAACCAAAACAAAATAAAAAAAGGCTGAGATATTGCCAACCGATTCAAGGCTTCACAGCAATTAAGTGAGAGAACCCAAGTAAGCACTGAAGTTTTCTGGAACTAGGGACACTGACAGAAATATTCAGAAGACGATCTTACCTCAATGATTTTTAAGGTAAAACAAAACAAGAGATTATATTCGGGACCAACATTTCTGGAAAAAATGCAAGACCCCTGCGCAGCAGCCCAGTCTCACTGCAGAGCTCCCAGATGACAGCTACAGGACTGGGGAATACAGCAGAAAAATCCCTTCCCATCCCTCCTTCTTGTCCCTGGCACGTGGATGGCAGGAGAAGGGAGGGGAGAAGTAGAGCAAGGCAGAATATCTCCTTACCTGCCACAGAGAAGCCAATCTCAAGGCAGCTCTTTGTTCGTAAGAGGCTGCTATAAAACGTTGTGACCAAAGCACCACTCGTGAACAGGGGGTTTGCAGGTCTCAGCACTGATGCTTTTTATAATTACTTTTCTATTTATCAATTAAAGGCAACCACACAGACAATTTTCCAGTGACTTGTTCACCTACCAAGGCAGAAGCAAAGCTGTCCACATTTCCCCATGACAGCATTTGGCTTTAGGAAGGTTCCCTAAGCCTTTTGTTTCCAGATTTCAAACTGGGAACCCACACCGTGGTCCCAAAAAGCTGCAGTGTTTTTAAAGGAGCTACAACTGTTCCTCAAGCTTCACTGCCACAAGTGCATCCATCCATCCATCCATCCATCCATCCATCCATCCATCCATCCATCCATCCATCCACCCATCCACCCGTCTTGTGAGCCCTTCCCCTCACACTGAGAGCTTGAGTAAAGTTCCAAAAGATTGGAAGCAAAATCCTGTTCCCATAATACAGGGGCCTCAAAAGTCTCAGCTGAAGGAAGACAGTATCAGTCCCATAAATCTTCCAGGCTCAGAAACAGGAGGCTGAAGAAACAGAAGCTCTTTTTTTTGGGGGGGAATACATAATTAACCTTGGAAGGGAAGCATTCAAAAGACTAAGAACTGTCCCAAAACAAACACTGACCTATATAATATAATAGGGTTTGTTTACTGAGGCATGAGCAGATACTACTTCACTGATTTAAGTGAATAGGCTCAGCGCCAAAGCTATCAATGGAATTATATCTGCTTATGCTGCTGGGAAGTTCTGCTCTTTGCACAGCATTCAGTGAGGTGTAAAATGAGGACTTAATGTTACTTGCTTGGACTCATTTCAAAAGCAATTGCTGCACCTGTTCATACCAAGGCACACAGTTAAGTTCTTTTATTTTTACCAGAACTCGGTACTATCAAACCTGGATTGAAATAACAAAGCCATGCTTTGTATTATTACACATCTCTTTATTCTTTACTGATCACCTCCTCTCTGAAATGCATTCATTTTCCTGAAGGAAGAAGAATAAAAATCTGTTTCTGCCTATAACACAACGAGCAATTCCTTGCATCTGCTCTCCACGAGGACTGAAATTTTTCTGGTTTGCACAATATTGAATATGAGCAACACATCTCAGCTCCCCTGGAGCCGTATCTTCCAAGCACCAACCAAGAAATAAGGACTTTTAAAGGCTAGTTAACGAAGTTAATTCTATATTCCTCTGAGTGTAATAAAATAACAAGTGGCAAAATAAGTCAGATTTTTTTTTTTCCACAGAAAAATATCAGTTCTTATCTGCATAGCACAGACTGAGTGGAGAGTTCTCCCCTGTGATGTAGCTCTAAGCCAATCTAAAGCAGTCATAATGGACTTACTCCAAATATACTGCCAGACTGCAGGGATTGTGCAAACGGAGGCCTTGGCTCTGCTAAGCAGTGAATATCCTCATTTTCCACTGGGAGCTCATGTTGCTTTGAAGGAAAAGGGTATTTGGCTAAATGGAGAGAATTTTAGCAAACAAACAGCACACCACATTACAAAGTTATTGGACTAAGGAGAGAAATCTTCATCTCCCTGTAGCTATAAAAAATTGCCTTCAATGAACAACCTGAAGAAGCAGAGCAAGGGAACAACCTGAGCGACACGCACGTAACTTAACGACTTCTTAACATTTTCCTCTAAGTCAGTAAAAAAGTAGACAAATAGCAAAAATCACCCCACACAGAGCACCTATGTGACCTCCAGAGCTTCTCCCCAACCTAAACCTTCCATGACTGCACACCCTGCGTTCTGATGATGTCCACCATGCCGTGGAAGGTGGCACTTTGCTTGAGGAGGGCGGGGAAGAAGTGTCAGACCCACGGACTGCAGCCTCTCTTGCTTAAACCCTCATACTCAGGCAGCTGCTGTGGATAAAGCATTCCATCAAGGAAGGCAGAATAAATGCTCCTGCCTTTTCTAAATTATTTTTTTTTGTATGTGTGTTTCTGTTTGGTTGGTTGGTTTCTTTGTCGCTGTGATTTTGTTCGGGTTGTTTGTTTGTTTGTTAGTTTTTAATAGTTTTCAAATATTGTCTCCTCCTTGTGTGGACATTCACAAGAAGTGCCTCCCAGCAGGAGAGGCCACAGTCAGACATCCCCAGTTTTAGACTTCCATCATTCCCATCTTCAAGCCACATGACCTTTCCCGTGGCTGCCTGGTGTTAAGGGGACACACCAGCACAGACACAAAACTCTCACAAAAACTTCATGAGTAACTACTCTTGAGGCAGGGGTTGATATTTTGTCCAAGAAGGCAAAAATTCTGACTTGTCACCCTTCAGAGAGGCCAATGCTACACTGGACGTTTTTACAGTCTGTCCTGGGTTTTTTTTTTCAGGTTTGTTCAGTAAAAAAGAAAGCTTGTGCAATGGCCATCAGCAAATCATCATCTGCCTCCATGAAAGACAAGGATGAAACGGAGGGAAGTTGTTTTCTTTGAGGCTATGGAAGTGTTTGTGGCCCGAAAAAAACATCAACTATGGGAACGTTTTTTTTTTTTTTTAGAACTCTGATTCATTCACAATATTTGGACATGTCAAATATTTACTTGCCATTAAGAAAATGGTGATAAAAATCACCACTGCATTACATTAAATAGCATGGCTGAATTTTTCAAAGGAGACAAAAATATATATGTGTGCCTTCCTTAGATTTCCAAGAAAAAACCCCAAACATATGCTGAATGATTAATGTCTACTTTGGTTCTGAAATACTGTATTTAATTATATTTTGGTCTAATGGCTGGTGCAGACCAGGAAAGGAAAGATGTAGATGGGAGCAGGAAGGGGATTACATCTGCCAATCACACCCACAAATAGCACTACCTTTTTTAAGATCCACTGGGCCAAATCCTGAAGCCTTTTATTAGCAAAGAAATTCCCATTACCTGAGAACGTTCCACACGAGACAGCACTCCATACCTTGCATAATTCAGCTACTAAATACAAACCACTGTTCCTAACTCCTGAACTCTTCCAGGATTCGAGTTTTATGATGCACAACATACTCCAGTGCATACAACAGCTCTTTTTTAGGGCTTATCACAGCCAGATGACAAGGTGTCAGCTTTGAGCTACCCCTGATGATTCCCCCTCCCTGTAAAGATGCCAATCTGAGATTCCACAAGCGAAGGCACGTTGGTGTTCCATCACATGTCAGCTGCTATAAACAACAGCCTGAAGGGCGCTTTCCCCCCCACTCCTGTAAACAAAGCAAGTCTTTATTTCTGTAGTAGTAGATCTCGCAGGAAAACTGTGAATCTTGACTGCTACATGGCAGAGATAACTCCTGCTCCTGCTAAGCAGAGCTCCCTGGAAATAAACCATGAAGCTGGAGACATTTATTTGCAAGACAGCTTAGACACCCTCAAACACAGCTCATTCAGTATATTATGCATTTCAGAGTCCTCTGTACATCCAGCCAGTAATGGAATTTCACCTCGGATTTTAAGGCATCTGTCATCATTATACTAACAAAATACAGAGCCTTGCTTTAAATTGAGTGGAGATTATTTTAGTTCTAGAACTGGAAATATTTTGTGGAAGTGACAGTGACAATATGTAGCTGGGACTGAATTAATATTACAAGAAAAATAAATGGAAGCAGCATTCTTTTGTGATACACATCCCAGAGAGAACAATAACCAATTCAGCTTGCCTGGAGAAAATAAGGACCCTCCCACACAAAAAGTCACAGCAGCCCAGCTGTCACCCAGTCAATATTTTATGCACCCCATAAGCATTTCTAAATGCACAGAACTGCATTGTCCACCACTGTAAGTGTGTTACGGCCAGTGGGGCTGTGGCTTTCTGCAAAGATCCCTGCACTTTCTCATCTCTCTCTCTCTCTTCCAGCTCAGCAGTTTCCACTATGAGAGCTTCCAGCTGGAAAAGCAAGACTCTATTCTAGTGGCTGCGGGCAAACCTTCCATTTGAAGGCAGGAACATCATGGAGAAAAAGCTGCTGTACATCAAACATTCTAGTGAGGGATACAGAACAAATCCTGTTACAAACACAGAACTACACGATGACTTCATACACAATCACAGCAAATGCCTTTAAAAAATAATAAACAAAGCAGTGTGATCTTAACTGGCCCAGCCCAGTAGAAAAGACAGGTTACAATGGCAAACCTACAGACCGATGTGCTTCACACAGAAACCATTTCAGCATAATCATTGATAATATAAGCACAGCAGAATGTGTGCCAGCCATGGAAATCTTCTTACACCAGGCACTCTCTGTTGAAAGCACAGCAGAATGTGTGCCAGCCATGGAAATCTTCTTACACCAGGCACTCTCTGTTGAAGCGCATGAATACAGTGCTGGAGGACAAAAATATATGGGAACAGACATAGGTTTTGCTTTCAGACACAAGACAGGCTGGCACACGTGCCAGATGCTCAGTACAACCATCTCTTGTGACCCCATGTTGGTTCTCAAGAAACAGTTCTTAGGGGTTTTGTTGTTTGCCTGGTTTTTGGTGTTTGGTTGGTGGTTTTGTTTTGGTTTGGTTGGGGGTTTGTTTGTTTGTTTGTTTTATTAATGATCACAGCATTCTGCAGAATTTTTGGGGTTTTTTTTTGCTTACTTATACCCCTAATCCAGAAGCAAGCAAGCAATAGTGATCACACTGAGTACTGCAAGTCAGGGTTGTTACCTGCTGCTATTCAAAGCTCTTCAGCTGCAAACTCTTCTCTCTGACCTAACTCCTCCAAGGGCCAAACCCTGGGGAAAGCTGGATTACTTAGAGTAGACCTGCTTGTTACCACCCAGCCAAAACTGGAGTAGCAGACCAAGTGGAATGAGATGGTGCATGAAGGCCAAAAAACCCAAAAATGCCCACACTTACATGTTCCTTGGTCATTCTTTAATCCCGAAGGATCCAGGCAGGATCAAGTCCTGCAGCCCCAAGCTGCAACCATTTCAGCACTGCTGCTGCCACTGCTGCCAGAAGCCTCCTGTGTGCAGCAAAGGCAGGCAGGGAGTGTGGACTTGATAGTTTCCATCTGCTTTCCAAGGAGGACACCAGAGGATGCTGCTAGAGTCTCTTCATTGTGCTCAGTCCTTTGTAGTGTTAATTATTTCCATGTCTTTCTATCCACAAGGGGAGTACAACTGACATCTCTTTGTGCAGTTGCAGTTATTTTCCCCTCTTCCTGTACTTCTACAACAGGAGCATTTGCTAACAGCTTCACTGACCTCAATCTGCACATCTTTAGCACTACCTGGAAGAAAAAATGCCCATAAATCTGCTCACTTTTATTTTTCTTGCTTTACTATGTGTTTATCAGTGTCACCTGTCATTCCTGTGATTTTTGGATTCGCCACTCCCTCACTCCACGCAGAGGATCTTTGACTGTAAACACGCGAATGTCATTAATCCTCATGTATGTTGTGGCCAAAAGTGAACTGCAGTAGCTTTGGAGGGAGCCTGAATACAGTGCATTTCCAGACAACATCTCTGTCACCTTTATAGAAGACAGGTTATTTCCCTGCCCCTCTATCTCCCCTCTAACATCAGCACACCAATAAATGAAAATAATTCATCCCTAGCCACAACACACAGGGCTTTTAACTACCAGGTACAGACATATTCACATGTTTACCTGCCCTACCCGAGGCACCTCTCAGCAATCTCTTTTTAACCACTGGAAGTAAATAACATGAAGTAAATTGCGTTGCCCTTGCCATGCAGCTCCGTGGGGAATTTCTGCAACTTCAAAAATAGCGGCAAAAGGAAAATATACAGGCCTCATGAAAGGAAAACAATCTCTTACAAGGTTCACTCTGAAAGCGTGTGTTCCTCAGAAATAAAACAGCTTTTGTGTTACGCAGAAGACAAGGCAGCGAGTTCTTACGTAAAGAACAAAAGAAGAAATTAAATAGGGTTGCCTTTCTAATAATGTCAGTGCTGGCATTCAGACATGATCTGCAAATAATAGTTTTTTTGTTTTGTTTTGTTTTTTTTTTTTTAAACTGGACTATAAAAAATTACCTTGGAAATTTTTGAATATGTTTAAAGGTCCATGTAAGCATTTCCCAAATGCGTATTTGTCCATTCCTAAACCACTTTGGCTAAGATATACACACTCTTTTACAATAAAGACATTCTTTCATAATTTTCATTTAAAACTTCCTCACCTCCAAGATATTACCTTCATAAACTATCCACTTATTTTTATGCAATCTGCATAAAGACAGCAGTAGGATATAATGCTGAAGTTCAATTTTCAATATAAAAAAAAGGTATAAAGCTGTAATAAATTCCACCAGTCACAGTTCAACTCCCTTTTGTGGGAGGAATCATACTGAGACAAATCAAAACGTTCCATGGCCTCTCTAAATTGCTTTTGAACAATGTCCTTGTCCTTTATTTATATCAAACCCAATTTCCACTGAGACTACCCCAGTAGTTTATCATCAGTCTGTAAACCTGTCAATTCCCTTGGAGCCCCTTGGCAACCACTTTTGTCAATCTAACACCTCCTTGGAGACTCTTGTGTAAAATCAAAATCACCTTTATGCTAGGTGGAAATTGATATACTTGGAGTAGCTGAAGGCAAATGTGGGAAAACAGTCTTCTCCTTGGTCCTCCCGGCGTCGCCGTGAAGCAAAACCATCCATCCCCTTTTCCAGACACCCACGAAGATGAAATTCTACCTTCTACCACGTGTGACCAGGCACTGTCAGGCACAGCTGTCTCTCCTCTTGAAGGCAGCTTGAAAGGGGAGTTCTGAATGATAAACCAGAAAGAGCCCCATTTGCTTGCACTTGAAACCCAGTGAAACCCTTCCTCTGCTCCTTAAGGGACCAAAGATGCCAGGGCCAAATTCACAACATGGAAAAAATACTGTTGATCTGTCCCAGTCACTGACCTTTCCAAGGTACACACTTGCCTCACTTTCCTGCTGTTTTCTTCAGAAATATTTATTCTTATTCTTTTCTCCACAGCACATGCTGCTAATTGGAGCAGTATTGTATTCAATCCAGTAACCATCTCGTATGTCAGAGCTGTTGTGGGTTTGGGGAGGGGGCAGCAGCTGCATTTTTCTCACCCCTGCAGTCCCCAAATTTAGTCAGCTACAGGGTGTTAATTGTTACTTTATAATCACTCCTGGGAGCCCCCGGTGGTCTAGTGGTTAAGACGCAGGGCTGGTACCCTTGAGACCGTGGGTTCGATTCCCGGGTCAGGGTCCTCCCCGGGCAAGATGGAGCTCGTTAGCCCTTAAGGCAATCCATCTAAGAGAAGGACACTCTGAAAACAAACCTAC
>JAWWES010000024.1:18123637-18138503 GCA_035583135.1 Lophotriccus pileatus | reverse complement strand
GCAGGCTCGAAGGCCTGATCTGCATATGCGGGTAAGGACCTTCCCCGGCTCTTTGTTCGCGAAGACGGGCCATTATTTATAATCACTCCATTCCTACAGCTTTCAGTGCAGTGAACAAGGTAGCTTTGCAGGATGTGGTACACTAGACCTCAGCAATCAGCAGCAGTTTTCAGGTCCAGTGGAGTCTAACCAAGAGAAGTCACCTCAGAGATGACATGGAAGGTGATACATCTGGTAACTGAGACGGTTTTCCATAGAATGGCAGCACCAGATTCCCTGTCTCTCACGTGTCTTTGTTATCTAGCCCCTCAAACTCTACTTCTTTTTTCTGAAAATGTCAGCTGAAAAGGTATCAAACCATAAACACAGTCACTGCCTTTACCACATTTAGCACCTTTTTGATATTGAAAATTCCCTGGTGCAACGCAATCGACTCACAGACATCAACACCATAAACACCGTGGGCTGCTGTGTGTTGTTACAGACATTGCTACTCGTGCCCAGCTTAAAAGCTGAGTGTTCTTTAAAATGGTGATACACCAGGCAGTCCAAGGACAAACAAGTGACACTCTGTAGCTGTGCCAGTGCTACCTGTTCATTCAGAACAACGTTACCACCTTGTTAAGGTGACAAACCATTTCCAGCTGGGTGCACGGCACAGGCCAAAAAAAAACCCACTACAACTGACAATCTGTTCCAGTCTGGTCTCTTTGATCCCAACTGAAGCACTGCCTAATCCCAGCAATCATCTTAAACACTGTCAAGTGGCAGCAGGAGCATAACTGAGAGTAGAAAAAGATGAGAACAGCAGAGCACGTGTATGTATCTGTGCATGCACAAACACAACTACATCGTGTGGTGTGAGTGTATTTATGCACATACAGACACTTGCAAAGTTGACAGGCTGATCCCTGGGCACCTGGAGGAAGGTCCTGGTCTTAGGAAGGGACCACAGGGCTCGTGAGGCACTGCTCCAACCAGGTGCAGCCACAGGGCTCAGCCAAACCGGAGGATGATGGACACCACCAGGGCCAGGTTCCACTGAAGAAGGACTCTTCCTAACACCAAAGCAATGTCTGATCTTCAAGTTTACTAATTAGTTCACTCACTAAATTCAACATATGTTTTGTTTTTAACGAGAGTAAGGATTTCACCCACAAATTGCTACAGAAACCCAGAAAGCATTAAAGTGTTACCAAAAAAGATCAGAAAAGAATGCCTTTAATTAAACATATCAAAGTGCAGTGCCACTACTTCCTTTACTATGTTTAAGTGCTCTAAAATGTAACTGTCATTACAAAGCAGTATGTCTTGGTTATAAACCAGGATATCTCAGCAAAAAAAAAAACAAACCAGAAGAACTCCAGAGAAACTGATCCTATACAATCAAGTTTTTTCAATTGGCAATAAAACCAGGTGCTCTGCTGGGCCATGGTTGGAATTAAACCCAAAAATAGCAAGAATAAATTCAATGACTATCTGAGCACCACATTTGAGATGACCCATACTGATGAACAAAGTCACACAAACCTGTGAATAATGCCCAGAGGGCACAGCAGCCCAGCATCTCTAAATATGTCCTCTCAGCCACACTTCTGACAAATAATACGTCAGATACATTCTGAGTTACTAATCTCTCCCTCAAGATAAGGATCTTATTGGAGCTGACACAAAACCTTACTAACTCACAGTTTTAGTGCTTTTAAGGCAGACTCAGACAACAGCCAGAGATTCAAACGGCATGGGGTAGGTAGGAAACAATATACATAATTTCCAAAAGCCTTGTAAGGTCAATAATTACACAGTCATTCTCTAACAAGTGGCCACTTGCCAGAAATCCTGCTGAAAGCAAGTGAGAGTTTCTGGCATCACCTTTCCCAGGGGGATAACATTCCAAGGACAGTTTTAATTTGCATTACCTCATCTGCACAATCATCCTGAGCAACAGTGGACCCAACTGCCTTCCAGCACGTGCAGCTTTCCTGGTGAGGATCTGGGATACAGAGGCAATAACTAGAGTTTCTTTGTCATTCTAAGACCCAGAAACTTGGACTGCAGAATTACAGCAAAACCATCCTGCTTCATTCACTTTTATGAAAGAATCCCAACCTCGCCAAAAAAAACCACAGAACCAAGTGTGGTCGCTCTCACACATAATTCCTCCAAATTAAAAAGTGCAGGTTTTACCTTCCTCCAGCTTGGTGAAATGCCCAATACTGCCCTCATCCTCCTGGCTGCCAGTGAGTGTGGTATTTCTTAATCACACTATTTTGCACAGCTATGCCACTAATTAGATTCGTCCTTGAAAAGCAGCAAAAGGAGCAGTGGGGCACTGTGACACCGAGCAGGTGTCCAGGTTAAAAGCCACCATAAGGAACATTACACAGGTGGAAGTTCAGTTTCCTAAGGCCTCCTATTGCCACTTCTATCTCAGGGCAGTCACCCCTCGTGCCTCAGTTCCAGTACTTCATTAACTCTGATTTAACACAGCAGTTAGGACACTGTCAGCTCAACAAGGAAAGGCTGTGAACCCAACAATACTCTCAAGGAGTTCTGACCCTTCTTCTCCCCCTCACACACAAAAGCCAACTTTTTCCAAATTGCCCAAATCTCCCTGGATTAGGTCCAGCTGATAAGCTTCTCTCACTTGCTGAGGTGGAACACACAGCACAAAGCACAACATTTCGAAGGAATTCGAGCAATCTTGCAATCAATATGCAGCACAGATCTCTGCACTCCAGCAGTTACATTATCTTGTGTGGCACATGCACCGTTCCCATGGCAACCAGCATCCTTCATCCAACTCCATTATTATGGCTGTTTGAGGCTTTCAGAATCTCTGGTGTCCAAGCCATTGCTCAGAGCTACTTTGTGCTAATAAGCCTCGAGAAAAGACACAAGGAGAAAAGAAGAAAATACAGCAAACTCTGTTTTGATAATCTATAAGCAACGTGGAAAGCAAGAAGTGGCAGGGGAAATACAATTCAATCAGCTGAGGGGAAGCAACTCTTATATAACCACCTTCATTAAGCGAGACAAACACAGTGCAAATTCACTCCAACCTCTTAATTCCAGAAAAATTAGCAGTCTGCTCAGTAAGTTTGCTGATGAAGAACGGCTTTGTAACAGGGATGAGGAAACAAAATCTTACTGTACATCTATTGTAATATTAATGTCTCTATAATTGATACCACAGAGATCTTTGTTTTTATAAAGGACTGAGTTTGTAAATATCAGCAGCAGAGTTCAAGAAAATAATTTCCTTTTGACATTTTTGTGAAGTCTGATATCAAAGTTTTAAGGGGCTATTACCAAAACCTATAATCTTTAGAGTAAAATCTATGTTTGGTTTATATAAATTGTCCCTAGGTACGTTAAGCAAGCTGTCTCTATCAATAACACCACTTTTCTCATTTTTTCTTTTTCCTTTTTTTTTTTTTTTTTTTTGTTGGCATTTAAGCATTTCCACATCAAAGCATTACAGCAACCTCATTATGCTTTGCACAGCTTAATACAAAGTTTCTCTTAGTCACCAACGAGGGAATTTCAGGCAGAAAATAAATAACCTAATTTATTAAAGCGACCCTTGACAAATCAACCCTAAGTTGCTGGCTAGGGGTTTTATCCCTGGGAAATACACATGGGTCAGTAGGAACAGAAATACTTTGAAGTTGGAGGGTTTGAATGCTCTTAAAAAGAAATGTTAGAATAAATAAAGAAGGCACTACACTAGAAAATGTCCTTACAATTGACAAAGGAGACTGAGAGGCTGCTGAATCCATTGCTGATCTTTGGCTTAAATGTGCTCAGCACCTGTTGGGAAAGAACAGGAATTCTTTAAGTGCCTTGGACCCCATCTATCAGCTGTGTTGGCCACATCCAGTGTCAGGTCAGCTGGAGCCCTTGGCGTTGAAGGTAAACAAGGTCAAAAGCAAGGTCAGTGATTAGTACAGACCCACCAGGGAGATGAATGGAACCAGCTGTGCCCCTCTCTCAGCCCCCATCCATTGTCAGAGCAGCCAGGCAGCAGCAAAGCCCAGTTTCCCAGGTTTCTGCAATAGCAGGTCTCACAAAGCCCCCTGAGGTAGGAGCCTTTCTCCCTTCCACTGCTGCCACACTCCAGCCTCAAAGCAAACACTGCACCCCAAACTAGAGTCCAGGAGGGCCCCTGGCAGCCCCTGCTCTTCCAGGCTGGAGAGCTGACATACACCTGAAGTACGACTTTTCAAGCATAAGGCATAAATATTTTAACAGTAGGCTCTGCAGAAAATCAGATTAAAAAACCCCCCAAACCTTCTACCTTTGGTACAGGAATGTCTTAAGCATTGGAGGAAAAGCAAGTGAGACACGACCTGTTTGCAGCTGCCGTCACGTGGTGCAGTTCACGACCTGAGAGCCTCCTGACCTGCTCGTGTCCTCACCCCACACAGGAACCCCTCGTGTCCTTGCCCAAGCAGGTGGGACTCTCTGCTCTACTCACTCCAGGCCCAAGATCACCACCCCCCCTCCCCACCCTGGCTGATGCTGCCTCTCCAAAACAGGGAAGAAAGCCACGGTTACCATCCCAGAATGTAACTTCCCTAAGATTTAAGTGTCTTTACATTGGAGGCTGCTAGTCAGCTCTGGGGCAGATTTTTGAATTCTGCTCGTGTTTGACAGCCAGTAAAATCAATGGAATTAAGTTCAAGTCATTTGTACCACTTAAGCCCACAAAGAAGATTAACATATTTAATCATATAGGTTCCTGCTATTAAAGAGTTTGCAAGAGGAAAAGGCATGGAATTTTCCATCTGCGTCTTCCCTTTGGAGCCTGCATAACAAGCATTGCACAACTCTATTTTTCTTGTGAGGTGGGCAAAAACTCTGTTTTCATGGAGAGGAAAAGGAGAGATGACCCATGAGTGCTTGAACTGCTCTTCCTTTTCATGTGTTTCAGCTCTGGGATGCCTGTTTCCTTCAGTTCAAGTGCAGGTTCTGCACCACCCTCCTGTCCCTGACCAGCAAGGGACGCTAAAACGGGACTGTGAGGTGAAGCAAAGCAGCACACACAGCTGAGGAAGATGACATTGTGTTACCCTGAAGCCCATCTGCTAGGCTAGAGAGGATCTATCACACATGAGCAGCAAGATCCTTGAGGGATGATATTTTTTTTTCAGAAACGTTAAAGCCCTGTTCAAATAATCCCAGTTAATTTTAATTTCGGAAGGTTAGATAGTCCTCAGAATTTTCTCTAATTGCACATTCCTCAGAATAGACTCTTCTGGTTGCTCTGTAATCAAATCATAATTAAAGCATCTGTGTCATTTTATCTATCCCTTCCTGCTATTTGTAGCATTTTACAGAAGGCAACAAAGATGCAGCATGCAAAAATTTCAGCACCAAGGCTCATCATCAGGCCAATAATAGGGATTTGTGCTAGTGTGACTGTCTGAGTGTCTCCTTAGGCTTTCATTAGCCTTTAAAAACAATTGAGGAAGAGAAGAATACTAAACAGTGCCCCTCTTGTTGTGACCAGAACTGGAGGCCACGTTTTATTGCTGGGATACTTGTTTGTGAAGCAGCTGCCTCGTTTCATCTCAGTTTCTCTGAGAAAACGGGCAGGGGGGGAAACATTTGTAGCCTGAAAATTAAGGGAGTTGTTAAATTGCAATATCACCTTGGGAGAAGAAAATATTTTGTCTTTGAGCACTGTGTTGGTTGTGAGACCAAGCCCCCCCATTACATTTCAGCCAGGAAAAGAATCTCAGACAAAAGCAACCACCAATCAAAGCAATTCCCTGAGCTGTGCCACAGAACCCCCAAAGGAACCAATCCCAGGGTTCAGAGGGGGTTGGTGGTGGTTTGCTCCCTCTGCCTTCAAATGCACATTATAAGTCACGTTTCAGGAGAAAAATGTTTACACAAACTCCACAAACTTTTCCCCTCCAACACCCACTGCTGTGAAGGGATGAAAGCAAGGTTCTCTGGGAAGAGACTTTGCATCTTGGCTCAGTTTAACTGATTTTACTTCAGAAAGAGGGGGAGGTGGGAAATCATAATTCCTTACCCAAGATCAGACCGGCAGAATTTCCTCACTAATTTCCAGTTTGTGGTGAAAGCACCTATTTTTCAAAAGAAAATTTTGTGATGTGTTTATTCCCCACTGACATGAGTTTTTCTTCCTTTGTTCTCCACTAGTTTTTACTCTTGTTACACAACTTTACAACTGGTAGAAAGAGCACTGATTTTTCACTGTGTGTTTTCCATTAATCATTAAAATAATTGTTATTTTACACACAAAAGGTTCAATTTTTCAATAAAGATTACCGTAAGACAGAGCTTCAGCCTAAAATCAGCACTAAGTTTGCTCTCAACATATCACATGTTTAAAAATATAAAGATCAAAACTGGAATAAAATCAAAGTTTTCCAGCTTAATAAATCAATGTATTCATGATTTGTAAATAGCTTCTATTCTTGGACAATGAACTCTTTCAGAAATTGTGATTTTGGAATAATTGATACATTCTGTGACTCCGTGACCGCAAATATGTTTAAATAGAAGCCTTATCATATCTAATAGATAATGTCTGGATTGACTTTATTTCTTTTAGAGTTTCTGTTGCACTTTTTTTTGTTTTGTTTTGTTTCTGTTTAGTTTTGGGTTTTGTTGCTTGTTGTTTTTCCGTGGTAGTGTTCTAGGTTTTTCCCCTAAGCAGACAACAGTGGCACGTCGGAATTGCTGCAGATAAGTCAAGCACAGGACTCGTGAGGCATCAAAGCGATTACTCAAAGCACTGCATCAATCACGGCTGAAGGCAGAGGATTTGTACCTGTTACACCCCGTGGGTTCCCTGCACCCACAGGGCCCTTTTGTACCAGAGCTGTCATTAACTGAACAAAGCAGAACTGCCGTGGAAACAGTGGCATTTTCTTGCACATCGGAGGAGCGACACGGAGCTATCGGGACGTTAACGCGATGGTTTGAGTCCTTTTCCTCGGGGAAAAGCCAAAGCATGACCTCCCAAGCTGATGTTGTTCCAGCCATGCAGTGTTCAGTCCTGGGTTTGCAGATTACATCAGCTCTGCTGAGGACGTGGGCAGCATCTCCTGTGCTCACAAGCTGCACGTTGGCCACATCTCGAACAATTAAAATTATTGAAAAATGCATTTGGGCAAAAATAAAAAAAAAACAAAAAACAACACAACACACCAAAACAAACCAACCAAACAACAAAAAAAAGACAAACCCGAGGGTTTCTTGTAGAGAAACAATTTGTTGTTCATGGCAGGCTGTGAGACTTTCCTTCTTCGAGCGCCTTTGTAAGAGAAAGGAGGGCAGAATAAACATACAAAAATACACTTGTGTTATTTTACTTCCTAGTGTATCAGGGACAAGTCCTGTCTGTGTTCTGGCAGGTTTTTTTCCATCAGTAAAGGAGATCCAGATGTAGATGCCTTAATTATCACGCTACCTTTTAATCTGATGGAACAAAATACATTTTGAATATCCAACTGCCAGCGTTGCCCTTAAAAAAGTCTCACAAAAAGTGGCCCGCAAAAGTTTCAGATTTTATAGGTATTATTCTCCCCTTAAAAATCTACGTTTTAAAAAAAACCAAAAAAGTAAATCCAATAATCCACTTGGTAGTTCGTTCTATTCTCTCACAGAGCTTGGGGCAGAAGCAGAAGTTGGGGCTGAAACGCTGGCTGTCCTCACACTGCCAGTCACAGGACATGCTTCTGGAAGCAGGGGAACAAAATGTCTCAGTTGCTAGAAGTTCTGAAGCATTTCGACTGTGGTTTATTTAAGCCAGATCCCAGACAATTCATCCGTGATCTGAGCACAGTTTAGTCTTGCAGCAGACAACAAAAATCTAAAGATTGCGTTTGCTATTTGCTGTCGTTGCCTTGTCCATTGTTTTACTGAGCCTCTGCAACGACTGACCTTGGGTGTTAAGTGAGCTCTGTCACGACTCGGAACGTTCACTGTCTTTCTCTATTTGGCCACGTCTCCGCTGTCGTCGCCTCTTCAAAGAGGTCAGAACTGCAGCATCAACCTTTCCATGCAAGCATTCGGGAAGGCTTTGAGGTGCACTGCTTTCTGTGCTTTATGTAACCGAATGTGTCACCGCATTTAAAGCACAACCATGCAAATGTCACAGATGACCATCTAACACGCAGTGGAAAGGCACAGATATATCCTCAAGTCCAAATTCATTTCTCGTCTCCAATGTTCAAGGCAAGCACGAGTTAGAAGAAATCATGGCAAGTAGAAAAATCCTAAGATAACTTGAAAAGAAATTGTCACCAAGGATTCTCTTCAGAGATAATATTTTTTTTCCAAATCACTTGTTCGTAGTTGAGTCATCCCAGAAAGAACCTGAAGCTTGTGGAAATTTGTCACTGCATATAGGATGATGAGTGCAGAATTCTTTACAGATTATTTAGAAATTTCCTTTTTGCATCTGGAGCTTGGCTTGCATTTACGTGGTGAATAGATTCGAACATACAAAAACATCTTCTCCCACCACCTCCCTACTTGTTCCCACTCCTCATGTTCAATTACTACTCTGTTATACTTAATAGTGCCATCAACGCTGCAGTACTTTAGCAATAATAGAAGCACCACCTCAGCACTCAGTTTCTTCAGTAAACACATTAACCACCAACTCGTCCATGCTATCAAATCATTGTTTACTTTTGAAATATGTTTCAGCAACTTACAATACTCATGAATGCAGCGAGATTGGTTTATGCAATCTCTGAATGTTTTAACTTTGCCAAACAAAACCACACGTTCAACAAAGCAAGACGTGAAAATTGCTTCATTTATCCCTTTTTCCACAGGCATGTGGAATACACCTAAAATACACACAGCCCTGCCTGGAATATTTCAAACTCACTGAGTATGAAGAAATTTACAATAGCAAAACCATCAGGAAAACAAATAATACAGAATTCAAGCAGACCCATGCTCAAACGGACACACAAAATAAAAGTAAACTGTAAAAACCAGCAGTCCATGCTGATCATCATCAAATGACAACACTTGTACCTTTAACCTCAGAAGAAACCAAAGCCATCAATTCTATAAACTCTAAGTATTTAAAATTCTCTTACATGGACTTGCCTAAGATGGCAGCGCTGCTATTAAAATACTTCAAGCTTATCAATGGTTAAATTATGTTACCTAATTAGAAAAATAATTCTGTGCTGTCTTCAGTACCACTCACTACCATTCTTAGCATGGCATCAGTGTGGCAATTTCTGACGGAATTCATCCATTTGCCATTAGAGACGAAATTTATTTTGGCAGCTGAAAGAGCTTATGTTTTCTCTGTGCCCCCTGCCTTGCCTAAAGTAGATATACAACACATTAAGCGACTTGATTCTCGACGGTGCTGAAGTGTCTTTGAAATTCAAGTCACTTTCACACCTGCACAGGGATTTAATAAGTCCAAGCTTTAAATCACTGCTCTCCATATCCAGAACTCCACATTTAAAACATAAACTGCCAAGTTCCTCAGGTTTTGAAAAGACCGGGAGCAGCCACTGTCCCTTTAATGTTCCACCTCGTCTCCAAAAGTCTTTTTACTAGAGCTCAGTGTGATTCACTGGAATTTGCCAGGCAGGTCAGGAAATCCCCTGAAGCAGAGGAAGAATATTAAAGAGATGGGACATGTATATCAAATCTTATTACTGTTCTCTTATGAGAATCAATCAAGTGAAAGGATGTGATGATGTCATTATGACATCATTGACTTTGGGATTAGAAATTCATAGCTACTTAGCAACCAAAGCTGTCCAATACAGAAGTCAGAGATCCAGTGGAAGATGTTATCATCTGACCCACTTAGTGCAAGATAAATATTTGTCAGTTCTTGCTCAAGACTTTATAAGAGATACAATAACTTAAAAACACCTATGTTTCAAGAGCAGGTTATTAGAAATAAAACCTCTCGGAACCTTTTCTGTTAATACCCATCTTTTACCTCGTAACGGCTAATGTAGGTTTCACCACAGTTACCTTCTTTCTCGCTTTCCCACAGATCTAAGCCCTAAAAATGCACAAAGAAAAACCTTGTGCTAAACAGACTTTATTATTTTAAGAACTACAAGCTCAATCAGAAACTCAAACCTCGTATAATCAAGGGAGACTAACGTAATTGGCATGAAAATGCAAGCTTACAACGCATGCTTATTTCATTAAAGTAAGCTAGAAATACCCAGTTGATGAGCTCCGGTATCTGTCAGAAATTCCAGCCAAAATAAAAAAGAAAGAGCTTTGTGCATGAAAAAAGAATTGGTCACGCTACTTCTGTGGCTATTTCTGGGACCTGAAAGGGTTTGATGCCCGGAATCTATGGCTGACCTGATTTTCTTTAAAGTTCACTCGTCTCTGTTGAAAATACAGTTTAAACGAGTCCTAAAGCAACCGAGCAAAGCCCACAGACGAACTGAAATTATAACTAAAGCTTTAAATCCATTCCCAACAAGCCAGAAACGGAGCACTGGGCTGACACTTCGTGTTTCCACATCCGCGCCGTGCTAGGGACGAACCGCGAGCGTGGGGGACGCATTTAATATCAAACGAAAGAAAATAAAACACTCCACCTTCTGGAAATAACTTTTATTATTAAGGTGAGGCCGTTCCAGGTTCGAATGGAGCGGGGGCCCCGCGCTCCCGGGGGCGCCCGTAGACCCCCGCAGACCCCCGCGGGTCCCGCTCCGCCGCACCGACAGCGCCGTGGGAAGGCGCACACGGACCGGGGAAGGCTCCGCAGACTCCAAACGGAGCTGCCCGTGCCCGTGGGCGCCGTGTCATCGCCAGCCCGGCCCTCCCGCACCGCCACCAGCGCGGCGGCAACAGGCGGCCGCTTCCCGGGCCGTTCCCGGGGGGATTCACCCCCGCTGCCCCCGGCCCCCTCCGCGCCCCCGCTCCGCTCCCCGCAGGGGCTCCGCCGCCCTCCGAGCAGATGCCGCCTCAGCCCGCATCCCCCGGGGCGGCTGCGTCCCCCGCCAGCATCCCGGCGGCGTCTGAGCATCCCGGCGGGCAGGGCGCGGGGCACCGCGGTGTCCCCCCGCGGGGCAGGGCAGGGCAGGGCAGGGCAGGGCAGGGCAGGGCAGGGCAGGGCAGGGCAGGGCAGGGCAGCACCGCCCGCCTCGGGGCCGCGGGGAAGGGCTGAAGTTCGCGTTCGGAGGCGCACACCTACCTGCCACCGTGGCGGAGGAGGAGAAGGAAGAGGAGCTGGAGGTGCCGCTGTCGCCGCCGCCCGTCCCGAGCCGCCGGTGCTGCCCTCTCCGAGCGATATTAATGTTCATTTAAAGCTCGGCGCCCGCCGCTCCGCCGCGCCCTCCCCGCACGGCAGCGCCCGAGCGGGCTGGGGGCCGGGCCCGCACCGCCCCCGCCCGCCCCCTGCCCGCCCCTCGGGAGCCGCGGGTCCCCCCCGGGGCCGGCTGAGCTCCCCCGGGGCCGGGGCAGGCTGAGACCCCGCTTCTCCCGGCACCTCTGACCCGATTCACCCCTGCCGCCCCGCGGAGACTCGAGGGTCGTGCCGGGCAGATCCCACCCAGGGGCTGGTTCCCCTCAAATGGGTTCCCCCCTCAGCCCGGCCGAACCAAAGTTGAACGAAGTAATTGAGAGCAGCAAGTCTGGTGAGCTGGTGCAGCCTGACAGCCCTCTGAGCGAGTCTGGGTCGTGCGTGTTACCAAGCTGTTTCAAACAGGGGTGCTTAGAACTGTGTTTTGAAAGTGCCAAAGCGCAAGTGCATTCCCAAACTCTCCCAAAAATGTCTGAAGGGTAGGGAAGGAAGTGGTCAGAACCTCCCCGTTGCTGGGATCCTGCTCAGTTTGGTGTCCCCTCAGGGAAAGGTCTGCACCCCTGGGCACCTCTCTCCTGACAGGTTGCTCCAGGCTGGGCCAAGAGCAGGCGGGTTCGGGGCAGTGGGACGTGTCAGAGCAGCACTGCCACGTCCCAGGGGTGGCAGAGCGGGTGCTCCCCGGTGTCACTCCCTGCTCTCCAGGGGACAGCCACAGCCCAGACACTCAATGTCAGCAGCTGCCAGAAGAACCACTGGCTCCCTCGACTTCCCAGGTGATTCCCTGAAATGGGTGATTGGCAGTGACAGTGGCCAGAGGATTGAACCCAGAGAACACCTTCTGAAGTCTCGGGGTGAGCTGGCTTCTCTTGCAGGAGGAATAAAGTAACCTATCAGTGCAGTTGCATCAACAATCAGTCCCCTGTCCTGTCCTGTATTAAAACACAGCCTCTGTTGATTACAAGACGCAGTACCATTCACAATCTCCACTAAGATCTTTGTCTCAGGATGCACCAAATCAGTAACAAAACCAGCAGCATGCATTGCACTCTCATCCACTCGTTGAGTCAGGAAGACTTGGCCTGCTTCTTTTCCTTCCTGGAGGAGGTTTTTGCTTATCACTTATCCCACCAGTGGGTCACAAACCCACCCCAAATATTCATCTATTTTAGTTATGTCTGCATTGCCCAATGTGAATTTAAGGATGATGTGTGAACTAATGTTTCATACATGATAATCACACAGCAATGGAAACACAAACATTTATGTTTGTTACCAGGAATATGGCCTAAAATGGGCTAATTACCATGTTGAAGCCCACCTAATTGTGCAGAGGTTGCCAGATTGCTCAAAATCTTTAATGACTTTCTCTTAAGTTTTAATGGAGAAAATATGTTAGCAGAGTTTAACACTGTTGCCCATTAATTACAAGGAGTATTTGTGCTGGGAATAATGATTGGATTGTCCTGTAATGTACCATAATAATCAGGAATTTTCTTTGCCCATGTGGCTTGAAAAGGTAATGGCTAATGATATTCTAGCTGATTTATACAGGGGCAATGAATAACCACTGCTCTGGCATCTCTATCATTACTTCAGGGTAACAGATTTTGCTACTGATTAGCACTTGATTATCCCTTGTACTCATCACAGTTCTATTGTCCTTGTGTTTTGGCTAAGTGTTGGTTCTGATTGACTTGGCTTTTTAAAATATAGGATATATTCAGTTGTTTAGACCTGCTGTCAGAGTAGCTCTAATTAACTGTTCTGTTCACTTGAGGCTGGATATTAAACAGGAGAATCACCTTTCTGTGGGCTTGGGCTCGCCATGACCACTGGTGAAAATGCAGAGGGGTTGGATGCCCCTTGCTGCAGAAAGTTCAAAACTACCACCTGAAAAGTCACTACATGAACTGAGCGTGGACAGCCACAGGGAGAAGATTTAGTGCCACTTCTCACAGTTTTGATGCAGTACTTTAGCCTAGATCTGTTTCTTTATACTTGAAAGCTCTGATTTTGCAGAATAAGTCGACATTCTGTGAGGGAATTAAAGGAAATTATATTAAGAGCCAACAAGGTACAGAGTAAAATGCTAGCACAGTTATTCCCAAGTTGCTGCTCATGAGCTGCTGGTCAGTGTGTGTGATGAATGTTCCAGCAGAGCACCTGTGTTAAGACAGTAGGTTTCAAGATCACCTGAATTCTGTTTGCTCTGATTATGGTCCATGAGAGATATGGAAAATTAAAATTACCCTATTGTTCTGATATTAGAGAACAAGTCCTGTGAGAAGCAGCCGGGGTTGTTTAGCTTGGAGAAAAGGAGGCTCAGGGGAGACTTTCACTCTCTACAACTACCTGAACATAGTGAGGTGGGCATGAGTCTCTTTTCCCAAGTGACTAGTGGTAGAACAAGAGCAAACAGCCTCAAGTTGTGCCAGGGGATGTTTAGAAAGGAATTATGTGTTTTGGAGGCAATGTCATAATCTCTAAATATTTAAGCTTTAACTGCTAGGAGAGCTGTGACATGGTCCAGTGGAAAGATTTATTTAAAATTGGATGTCATGCTTCAGTTCATTGACTTGAAAAAGTTCTGCTGTTGCTCCGTCAAAACCCAGAGCTTTGGGGTGCAGCAGTTATACCAGCTTAGAAAGAGGCATGGAGATGTGTCCAGACTGACTTTAAAATAAGGCAGGAGACTAAAGCATAGATTTCAGCACAGGCTGCATGGGCTTGTGGTGCTCTTGATACTTACTCTGCTCTCGGTGCCTACAGGTGAAGACTCCTGTCTGTCCACTGAACACCTTGGGTGTCTGATTTGTAATCCGCTCTTGGATGCTGCAGAGTTACTCAACATCTAAGAAAAAGGAGCTCCTGCTTAAAGCAGCTCCTGTGAGGGAGGAAAACTACGGTTTCCCCTGAGTTTCCCCCAGATTATTTATAAATGTGCTAGGCTTTGCCTGCTGCGTTGGCAAGCTGGTGAGTCAGAAGCACGTATCTCGGGGAATCTGTTGGGTGTGCGGTGCCTGGAGGCACAGGCCTGGCTCCCCGGGGTGTAACTGCGTGCTGGCTCCCCTCAAGGACATTTCTGGGTGGGCATGGGCTTGGCTGCATGGGCCAAGTAAGAAGGGTGTAAGTCTGCAGCACCCCACTGTCAAGTCAGTTCTGTGAGAAGATTCCATGGGATTCCATGTGGGATGAAGTTGTGATGGGACTGAACTCTCCATCGCAGGAATTCAGGGTAACCTGGATAACCTGGAGAGCCCAACAGGGAACACTTGGCAAGAACTGTCACTGAGGCCTTGTCTTGGCAACCTAAGGGCAGTATTAGGGGTTTGAGGGCTGACACCCTGAACACAATAGTTCAGCTGAGGAAACTGAAACATGAGTGTAAGCTGGAAGCTGTTATCTGCAGGCCTGAAGGGACATGACAGTTGCACTGATAAGTACAAAGCAACTCAGTACTTGTTTTGGTGGTCTAGTGGTTAAGACACAGGGCTGGTACCCTTGAGACCGGGGGTTCGATTCCCGGTCAGGGAGCTCCCCGGGCAAGATGGTGCTCGTTAGCCC